>JANRMT010062794.1:12469989-12538996 GCA_026402145.1 Polypterus bichir lapradei | reverse complement strand
ATATATATATATATATATATATATATATATATATATATATATATAGTACAGGCCAAAAGTTTGGACACACCTCCTCATTCAATGTGTTTTCTTCATTTTCATGACCATTTACATTGGTAGATTCTCACTGAAGGCATCAAAACTATGAATGAACACATGTGGAGTTATGTACTTAACAAAAAAAGGTGAAATAACTGAAAACATGTTTTATATTCTAGTTTCTTCAAAATAGCCACCCTTTGCTCTGATTACTGCTTTGCACACTCTTGGCATTATCTTGATGAGCTTCAACAGGTAGTCACCTGAAATGGTTTTCCAACAGTCTTGAAGGAGTTCCCAGAGGTGTTTAGCACTTGCTGGCCCCTTTGCCTTCACTCTGCGGTCCAGCTCACCCCAAACCATCTCGATTGGGTTCAGGTCCGGTGACTGTGGAGGCCAGGTCATCTGCCGCAGCACTCCATCACTTTCCTTCTTGGTCAAATAGCCCTTACACAGCCTGGAGGTGTGTTTGGGGTCATTGTTCTGTTGAAAAATAAATGATCGTCCAACTAAACACAAACCGGATGGGATGGCATGTCGCTGCAGGATGCTGTGGTAGCCATGCTGGTTCAGTGTGCCTTCAATTTTGAATAAATCCCCAACAGTGTCACCAGCAAAACACCCCCACACCATCACACCTCCTCCTCCATGCTTCACAGTGGGAACCAGGCATGTGGAATCCATCCGTTCACCTTTTCTGCGTCTCACAAAGACACGGCGGTTGGAACCAAAGATCTCAAATTTGGACTCATCAGACCAAAGCACAATTTTCCACTGGTCTAAGGTCCATTCCTTGTGTTTCTTGGTCCAAACAAATCTCTTCTGCTTGTTGCCTCTTCTTAGCAGTGGTTTCCTGGCAGCTATTTGACCATGAAGGCCTGATTCGCGCAGTCTCCTCTTAACAGTTGTTCTAGAGATGTGTCTACTGCTAGAACTCTGTGTGGCATTTATCTGGTCTCTGATCTGAGCTGCTGATAACTTGTGATTTCTGAGGCTGGTGACTCGG
The DNA here is from genome assembly GCA_026402145.1 of Polypterus bichir lapradei. Classification (NCBI taxonomy): domain Eukaryota; kingdom Metazoa; phylum Chordata; class Cladistia; order Polypteriformes; family Polypteridae; genus Polypterus; species Polypterus bichir. The sequence continues at coordinate 12,537,951 of JANRMT010062794.1, read as the reverse complement.
ATGCACTTGTCTTCAGAAGCAGAGGTTACTCTTGGTCTTCCTTTCCTGGGTCGGTCCTCATGTGTGCCAGTTTCGTAGTAGCGCTTGATGGTTTTTGCGACTCCACTTGGGGACACAATTAAAGTTTTTGCAATTTTCCGGACTGACTGACCTTCATTTTTTAAAGTAATGATTGGAACTCGTTTTTCTTTAGTTAGCTGCTTGGTTCTTGCCATAATATGAATTTTAACAGTTGTCCAATAGGGCTGTCGGCTGTGTAGTAACCTGACTTCTGCACAACACAACTGCTGGTCCCAACCCCATTGATAAAGCAAGAAATTCCACTAAATAACCCTGATAAGGCACACCTGTGAAGTGAAAACCATTTCAGGTGACTACCTGTTGAAGCTCATCGAGAGAATGCCAAGAGTGTGCAAAGTAGTAATCAGAGCAAAGGGTGGATATTTTGAAGAAACTAGAATATAAAACATGTTTTCAGTTATTTCACCTTTTTTTGTTAAGTACATAACTCCACATGTGTATATACAGTGGTGTGAAAAACTATTTGCCCCCTTCCTGATTTCTTATTCTTTTGCATGTTTGTCACACAAAATGTTTCTGATCATCAAACACATTTAACCATTAGTCAAATATAACACAAGTAAACACAAAATGCAGTTTTTAAATGATGGTTTTTATTATTTAGGGAGAAAAAAAAATCCAAACCTACATGGCCCTGTGTGAAAAAGTAATTGCCCCCTGAACCTAATAACTGGTTGGGCCACCCTTAGCAGCAATAACTGCAATCAAGCGTTTGCTATAACTTGCAATGAGTCTTTTACAGCGCTCTGGAGGAATTTTGGCCCACTCATCTTTGCAGAATTGTTGTAATTCAGCTTTATTTGAGGGTTTTCTAGCATGAACCGCCTTTTTAAGGTCATGCTATAGCATCTCAATTGGATTCAGGTCAGGACTTTGACTAGGCCACTCCAAAGTCTTCATTTTGTTTTTCTTCAGCCATTCAGAGGTGGATTTGCTGGTGTGTTTTGGGTCATTGTCCTGTTGCAGCACCCAAGATCGCTTCAGCTTGAGTTGACGAACAGATGGCCGGACATTCTCCTTCAGGATTTTTTGGTAGACAGTAGAATTCATGGTTCCATCTATCACAGCAAGCCTTCCAGGTCCTGAAGCAGCAAAACAACCCCAGACCATCACACTACCACCACCATATTTTACTGTTGGCATGATGTTCTTTTTCTGAAATGCTGTGTTCCTTTTACGCCAGATGTAACGGGACATTTGCCTTCCAAAAAGTTCAACTTTTGTCTCATCAGTCCACAAGGGATTTTCCCAAAAGTCTTGGCAATCATTGAGATGTTTCTTAGCAAAATTGAGACGAGCCCTAATGTTCTTTTTGCTTAACAGTGGTTTGCGTCTTGGAAATCTGCCATGCAGGCCGTTTTTGCCCAGTCTCTTTCTTATGGTGGAGTCGTGAACACTGACCTTAATTGAGGCAAGTGAGGCCTGCAGTTCTTTAGACGTTGTCCTGGGGTCTTTTGTGACCTCTCGGATGAGTCGTCTCTGCGCTCTTGGGGTAATTTTGGTCGGCCGGCCACTCCTGGGAAGGTTCACCACTGTTCCATGTTTTTGCCATTTGTGGATAATGGCTCTCACTGTGGTTCGCTGGAGTCCCAAAGCTTTAGAAATGGCTTTATAACCTTTACCAGACTGATAGATCTCAATTACTTCTGTTCTCATTTGTTCCTGAATTTCTTTGGATCTTGGCATGATGTCTAGCTTTTGAGGTGCTTTTGGTCTACTTCTCTGTGTCAGGCAGCTCCTATTTAAGTGATTTCTTGATTGAAACAGGTGTGGCAGTAATCAGGCCTGGGGGTGGCTACGGAAATTGAACTCAGGTGTGATACACCACAGTTAGGTTATTTTTTAACAAGGGGGCAATTACTTTTTCACACAGGGCCATGTAGGTTTGGATTTTTTTTCTCCCTAAATAATAAAAACCATCATTTAAAAACTGCATTTTGTGTTTACTTGTGTTATATTTGACTAATGGTTAAATGTGTTTGATGATCAGAAACATTTTGTGTGACAAACATGCAAAAGAATAAGAAATCAGGAAGGGGGCAAATAGTTTTTCACACCACTGTATATATAAATATATATATATATATATATATATATATATACTGTATATATATATATCTACTCTATATATATAAAAAATCCTAAGCCTAAAAGTGCAACGATTTTATGTGACTTTTTATATAACGTTTTTTGTCACTCTTTAAATTGGGATTATTTTAAAACCTACATATTGTAAAATAAAGCACAACACAGCATAAAGGTTTGGGGTTTCCGGCCCCATATACTGTACAGTTTTGCAAAATATGGGTCAGACAATATTGCATGTATCAGACAGTTAAGATGGTGGAGTGGGGAAGATTTATGGAGTGAGACCAGAATTGACAGAGAGGAATGCTGGGAAGGAACCGAGGTGGATGCTGGGAGTGATAACGTCATCAGAGGTAGACAAAAGGAAGGTAAAGAACACGGAAGTGGCAGTATGTGGTCAGAGAGTCTGAGGAGATTCATGGTGGCGCTGCTTCTTTCTTTCTGTAGAGAGATATTAGTACCCCGCCTTTCCCTCTTGGCATGAGTTTTCGTGCTGCAGTTCGGGTCTTTACGCGGCACCCTATGCGCGCGTGCATGACTATATATATGTAGTATATATATATATATATTTAAAAAAAAGCTGGATGACGCTGTTGCAGGTGACTGAGAGAGAGCCTGTCACTGCGTGTGTTGACTGTGCCCCTTACTGCTTGTCTTATAGAATAAACGCCGGAATCTGGATATTGGTGTGTCTGTCTTCTTTCAAATCATCAGCAACCATTTTAAAGCCACTACATATTCATTTATTGACAATGCTGGAAATTCTTTATAAGGTAATCATAATGAGGGACAACGTCATTGTCTGTGTTGTCTTGACTGTTTGGTTTACATTCCTTCCTTTAATAAACATGATTGTTTAAGCTTTGTTCTGCATGCTTTATGATTCAAGCCTTACCTTTGGCAATTCCTTTTTTGTCCTTGTGATATTCCCACCAGACAACTCAGCCCATGACAGTTCTATTGGAAATACTGACTTCTGAGAGGATGCATTTTTGTATTCCCTCACATCTTTCTATTGTTTGTTCTTTAACTGAAGATAAGCCAAACAGAAAACTGCAACTTATATGCAATATTTGCTAAGGTAAAGTTTATATTAGCAGGTTGAGTACAGAGCAGGGTGGAGTCAGACAACATTCTCAAACCCACTTCATCCAATTCAAGGTCAAGGTAGCCGGTGCTTACCCTGTCAACAATGGGAACAAAGCTGGAAACTGCCCAAAATAGGGTGCCAGTTTATGACAAGCCCATTAACACACACTCACACATACATGTTCATTGTAACATGGGGTTAATTTAGAAGCACTACTTAAATAAAGAATAACTCTTTAGGATTTGGGAAAAAATACATAAAAAATGAAGAAACAATGAGAACATGCCAACTATATACTGTAAAAGGGAGATAAAGTGTGAGAATCAAAACAAGGACATTGATCTGTGAGGCAGTTTGGAGTAAAAACTTTAGATGTACTAATTCATTGATATTTACATGTATAGCAGAATCCACAAAACAGACCTAAATAGAGTGTGAAAGGATTATTTGAAACTTACAAAAAAGCCTTTACATTCAGTCCAAGGTATCAAAGCGATATACTGTGCATGTCAAAATTCATGATCAATTGTGCTAACTCCAATAGCTGACATGCTAAGAAATTTCATTGCCTGTATGTAAACAATTGCGTAATTTTTTACAAGGATTTTACAAATTACAGGTTTATAACACTATAATAAATTATCTTTGCATATTTGACCCTTTCTAAATTTAAACTTAATCATGAACATCAAGTTTTTGTGTATAAATATCTGTCTCATTTATTGCCTTTATGGTGTGGTAAACATCAAACTCACAACGGTAAGTCCATCATCAGAAAGCAGCCTGTAAACAAAAATTAATCTGACCTCAACTCAGGCATATATACCTGAGGAGAACAGTGGAAAGCAGTTATTCATTTCTCAGAATGTACCACTGATTTCTGTGATCAATACCGAAAACGAAAATGTCTCTAAGCTTTCTTTTTTCCATGCAATTTACTTCTGTCAGCATGTCATACATTTTTTTAAACGAGCAAGGCAGTTTAATAATACACTCTGGCGCCATGGACAATGTATAAGGATGATTACATTGCTGTTTACTTTTAAGCGTTATCAGCCTTTGCATGTTTATACAACTAGAAGTTAAAGGTATTGCTCTGGTAGTGGAGAGATTTATCTTGTACATCACAAATTATGTACTTTGCCTGTGGCTTTTAAGGTATCAGCAAGTTGTATATTGCTTCATTCTAATTTTGGTACTGAGAGGATTATTGGAAAACACCTAAGAACTTCCTCAAGGTTCATATGTATTTTGTAATAGCAATAATAACATAATTCTGGATTAAAAGAGAAACATAAAAAGCTCACATTTCTTTGAAAATTCTGAATATGTTTAATAAGCTCATACTCCAGTCAGTCATATTTAAAGGTTTGGAAGTACAGTATTATTAATGTTTTTGTATACATTTCATTAAGAAGAACTCTCAGCACTGTCAGATGCTTCATTTAGAAAATATGTTCAGTGAAAAGAAAATAGACATTGTTCCTAAGGCTGAACTGCTTTCCTATGATAAGGCTTTTACTGATCTGTCTTGCAAAGTATGCTCTGTACAAAATAAACATTAATTCATAATACATACATGCGTACATACATACATACAAACACAAACTCTTTTAAGCCAATAAAATATAAAACTGTGTGAATATTTGTAATTATAAGTTATTTTAAATTTATTTATTTAAATATGGAAATAGAGAAACCATTTTCAAAGTGCCAAAACAGAAAATGACACTGGCTTTTAAAGTAATATCAGAGAGTGGGTCTTAGAAAAGTTTGGTATATAGAGAGTGATGGACAGCTGGCAGCTCAACCCGGCCGACACACCCAGGACGTTAGATGGTGACTTCCCTGCAGCTTAGAGGTGCTCGGATTCACGCAGGGCACCATGGGAGATGGAGTTTGGCTTCACAGCCCTGCTGGGTACCGTGGGTGCTGCCGTGTGACGCTGCAGGGAGACACGTGGATTTTTGTTTCACATATAGCTAGAAGTACATAAGTACTTCTGGGCTGAAGAAAATACAAGTCTCCATCTGACCCGGAAGTGCTGATGAATCACATGGACGGAAGGGCAGAAGCACTTCCGGGTCAAGGAAAATTATATAGGACTGGTGGAAACCCAGCAAGCGAGCCAGAGTTGGGAGGGAGTGTCACGGAGCTGCTGGGAGGAGAGAAGGAGAGAATTATTGTATTTATTGATTGTGTTTGGTGGATGTGGTGCTTTAGAGGCACTATAGTGAAGAAAATAAAATTCTGCTTAGTGCTTTTTAACTTGTGTCCTGAGCATCTGTCTGTTAGGTTTCACGGGGCAACAACGCCATCTAACGTCCACAAGAGATAAATTGCATTGTTTTATTGAGACAGAAAAAGTATGGTATGGAAAGAAGGGCTTTTTAATAAGCTTAATAAAACAGGTATTGGTGATCATACCAGATGATATCTTTTCACACACAGCTATACAGCTACAAATAGTTTCTAGTAGAAAATGGAATAATACACAGAGGTAGTGTTATCAGATTAGAAGTTAATATCGGGCGCTGTACAAGCAGCAGCCATTTTACAGAAGCTCCATATTTCTCAGCATTTCTCCATTTTTCTTTTTTTTTCTGAACATACTTACTTATCTTTCTATTTATATATTTATTTATTTAAAGAGCTTCTGTAAAAAGCCAACAATCCCCCTGGGAACAAATAAAGATCTATCTATCTATCACATAATGATGGGTCAATATCTAACTCAAAGTGATTCCTTCTTTGCACTAAGTGTTCATGAGTTAAGCTCCAGTCCACATAAAACCTGTTTTAAACCCAAACTGGTTAAGAAACTTCGAGAATGGATTACTGAATGAGGTTATCATACCTACTCAATAGGTATCCAAATAAATACTCATATGTTGTTAATTATTTAGTACATGATTTTAGGAACTTTAGAGACTTTGGAAAAGGGAATCACAATATAGACACACATGACGAGTATGGCAAACACTTACAAACAAGGGTAATTATGTGGTCTTCAATATCCACTGTGGCGGACGGCTGTGAGCCTTGCCCGGCCGGGATGCATGGAAGGACCTAGAGAGGGACTATACCTTCCCTGGTCCATGAGAGGGCAGCCGCCCTGGTTTGTATGGGGGCCACAGGAACGCAGCATAGAAGCTCAACCCTATTGGGGCCCGTGGTCACCGCAGGGGGGCCCCACAGGATTGTGGAGCCCTGGACATCAGCACTTCCACAACGCTACTGTAACAAGGTCCTATGCACTGTGCAATGTTCTGTTTTGTAAAGCAACACTTTGTTATGTTTAGTGAAAACAAAATACTGCTGACCAACGCCAATGTCTCATCACTATTGCAAAGCATTCTTATGGGAATATCATACTATGGAGATGTGCATTACTGGATCAGGGCCTATATGTCTTGTAATTATTGATGAAACAATGAATTCCAAACTGTACAAGAAAATTTTATTGCAGAATATTAAAGCAACTTAATCTCAAAAGAATTTGTGTCACACAGGAGTAAATCAACTAACATGAGCTTAAAAGGGCCATTTTAGAATGGCAAAGTCAGAGAGTAATTCATACAAGACATCCAAGAAACAAAATTAACTGAACTAGTTGTATAAAAAGGAATGCAACAAAACGGATCAGCAGCTGTAGGGTGAATCTGGCGGAGAATATTTTGAAGGAGGTGCCGCCAATGACTAAATTGAGAGATTGGCATACTTTTTCTTTCTTGACCTTGAATATTCAATCAATATGTTAGATAATTAGACTGACTTTATCATTATGACTTAAAGAGTTACAGACCAAATATTAAGCATTAAGGACAATCATGCAATAAATTCAGAATATTCTTTTGTTACCTCTTTCACGATCATTTAGTGTTTCTTTAACATTACATCTTGCTACTGGCATACTATTGATTTTGTCATGGGTGAAAACATTTTAGTTTTCTTCACTAGATGTTTCATTTCTCCTTTGCTGTTATAATTCACTTGCTCAATGACAATGTACTGACTGGCTCTAATTTTGAGCATTAACCCTTACATTATGTTAGGGCTCAGGATGACCCCCATTCAGTGTTTGACATTAAACTCATTTGGACTATTTTTGTACTTGGTACTGCATCAGCTTTCCTAATTTATTAGTAGTTGGAAAACATTAAAAAAAACATTAAATAACTAAAATTAAATGACAAAGGCCAAATTGTGATGGCTTGATGACTGGGTCAAAGCATCTTCAAAATGGCAGTTCTTGTGGTGTTCCTGGTATGCAGTGGTTAGTACCTAACAAAAGTGGTTCTCCAGACTACTGGTGAACAGGCAACATGATAATTGATAATGTTATCATAATAATGATAACAAGGCTCATTGATGCACGTGGGGATAAAAGATTAACCAATCTGGTCTGATCGCATAGAAGCTACTGTAGCACAAATTGCTGAAAAACCTAATGCTGGCCATCAGAGAATTGTGTCAGAGCCCATAGTGCATCACAGCTTGCAGTGTATGGTGCTACATTGGCATTGACTGGTCAGTGTGCACATGTTGACCCCTGTTCCCCAAAAAATGGGCCAACAATGGGCACGTGATTGTCAGAACTGTATTGTGTAGCAATGGAAGAGGATGGCCTGGTCTGATGAATCATGCAATCTTTTATATTAGGTGGACAGCCAGTAGAATGCCCATCCTTTACTTGGGGAGGAGATGTCAGCAGGATGCACTATGGGAAGCCTGTGGAGGTAGTGTGATTTTCTGGACAATGTTCTACTGAGAAAACTTGGGTTCTGGCATTCACTCTGACACATATGACCTACCTAAAGTTTGTTGCAGACCACGTAAACTTCTTCATGTTAATGGTGTTCCCTAATGACTTGGGACTCTTCAACAAGATATTGTACCCTGCCACTCAGCAAAAACTCTGTAGGAATGCTTTGAGGAATGTGACAAAAAGTTCAATGTGTCAACTTGGCCTCAATTCCCCAGATCTTAATTCAACTGAATGTCTGTGGGGTGCACTAAAGAAATAAGTCCAATCCATGGGTACACCACCTCACAACTTATATGACTTAAAGGATATGCTGCTAACATCTAGGTGTCAGTTACTATAGGGTACCTTGAGAGGTCTTGTGGAGTCCATGGCTCCATGGGATAGAGCTGTTTTGGCAGCATGAAGAAGACCTACACAATATTAGGCAGGTGGTTTTATTGTTGTGGCTAATCAATGTGTATGGGCTCACTAATCTCTTTAAGCACTCAAGTATAAATGTTACCTGCTTATGTGCTTATGTCATTTCACAGCTTCGGAGAGGACCTACAGTATTTTACTTCTAAAGCAAAATTGTTTGAGCAACTAGAAGCAGCTTAGAGCAGATGTACATTTTTTACTAATATTTTAGTACTTGACACTGTGCACCATAAATGTGTTTTGGAAGCACTATTGGGGCACTAAGTCCAATGTCATTTAGCCAATATAAGTTGTGTCTGTTTGTGCTTTCACGTATGAATTCATTTCCTTGTGAGCAAGCTGACAACTGAAGTATAATCCCGCAGTAGAAATGTACATATTATATGTCAGTTAAGAAGTAAAATAGGTGAAATAGAGGGCCAACCCTACAATTTAAGTGAAACAGATAGATAGATAGATAGATAGATAGATAGATAGATAGATAGATAGATAGATAGATAGATAGATAGATAGATCTATTTGTCTTCGGGGGGGTGGGGAATTGGCTTTTTACAGAAGTTCTTTAAATACATACATACATACAGTATATACATATACTCATACACACACACTTTAGTCTTAACACACAATGCAATGACTATAAACCAAGAAAATTCAAAAGAAAGGAAAGTTCTGACTTGGCTGTCAGTCATAATGAGGCATTATTCAGACAGATGTATTACTGTTGATATAAAGGAGCCCCAATAGCATTTCTTGACACACTTCTGCTGAAAAATTCATAGGCTGAAAGTATTCAATGTTAGTGTGTCAGAGAGCGGATGTGCAGCATTGTTCATAATGGCACTCCATTTTGTTTTAATTATCTCCTTTGCTACTACCTCCAGCAGGTCCAGAGTGCATCCAATAACTGAGATTGCCCTTTTAATTAGCTTGCTGATTTGGTGGGCCTCTCTTGAAGTGATGTTGCCAGCCCATCACACAACATTACAGAAAATTCAAACTGGCCATCACAGAGATATAGAAGATATTATGAATGTCACTTTCCACATTAAAGTAATGCAGTCTACTAAGGAAAAAGAACCTGCTCTGCCCTTTCTTATATATTTCCTCTGTGTTCCTCTGTGTTCTGAGACCAGTCCAACCTGTCATTAATGTGGACCCACAAGAACTTTCAGGAGTGTTGATCTCCTATGGTGGCAAAATTTGAGGGGAAGTATTTTTTTAAGCAACACCACCCCTGACTTATGAACACTCAGATTTAATACAACTGTCTGGCTTCCATTAATCCTATTATATTGTTGTAAATTTATTTTTTTATTGAAATTTTTCAATTTTCTTCACGTGCAAGGTCATAGTTTTACTATAATTTTAGTACTGTTTCCCTTTCAGCAGGTTTCTTCTTTATCTTATATTTACATCCCTATTTTGACATTAGCATGAAAATTCTTGTCAAGTTGAACAGGAAAGCAAGTTTCAAGGTATTTTGCTTAGATTGTGCAGATTTTGATATTGTGGGAAAATAACCTTGATTGTATGATAAAGATGTGTAACCCATTTTTTGTGTGTTGTAAAGAAATTACTAAATGTTAACATGCCCTGTTAATGAAGATGGAATCCAGTATGCTAGGTGTTCCATGTGTTTTTTTCTTCATTTTAGGCAAGAAGGGAGAAGGGAGCTGATGTCAGTTTTTTATTATAAAAGAAGACAATTTACAGTCCCACCTTCTCCTTGAAAACTGATACTTTTCTTCATTGCAGTCGCTCATAGAGGTAAGCGCAGTAAAGTGGACACTTCCAGAGAGTTTCAAACATGTTTTCTAATTTTGATGCATCTTTGTTATGAAATTCCTATTAAAAGCACAGCAAAAAAAAATAGAACCCAGAAAATGTCAAGGAATTTAAGACCCAAACTCAAAAAACAGGCTTCAGCTGTACTGATTCACACAATAGGGATTATTTTAAAATGAACGGGAATGGAAGGTGAGACATGTCCAAAAAACAAGCAGTACTTGTAACTGAAAGTTACAAGTTTTAAACTCAAAACAAAAATTTAAGTTTTCAAAACCAGAAAATTTTTCATTGTGACCAGGAATAGAGATCAGAATAAACTAACACGCACCACCCAGGAATCCTAGTGCTGGATGCTCCAGAACAGAATTTCTAAAAAATGGCATCGTGATACGATGTTATTAAAATTCAACTTTGTAAATATAGTGTAATGGAAGAAATAGATGAGAAAATCATATTCCTTGAGATTCAAAATTTCACATTATGTGTACAACATAAATTTAGATCTAATTTGAAAGGCAATAAAAAAGAAAGAAAATAGCTCATCACAAAATCAGCTTATACAGCAGCATTTTTCAAAGTTGCCCTTCAGTGGAGTGGGTTAACATGAAGCCCAGGGGCCTCATGTATAAACGGTGCGTACACACAGAAATGTTGCGTAAGAACATTTCCACGTTCAAATCACGATGTATAAAACCTAAACTTGGCATAAAGCCACACACATTTCCACGGTATCTCATACCCTGTCGTACGCAGTTCTCCACTTGGTTTTGCAAACTGGCGGCACCCAGCGTGAAAGCAGTGCTACTGTTCCTGTGTGGTTATCCTTTATTTTCCTGATGCGGCTTTATAAATACACTGAAATTAACCGCATATTATTTATTAGTTTAATGCATCCGATTGTAATTAACCAGTAACAATATAATGGTCCACGGAATGGTCAAACTATTCCAAATACCATAGCTGTTTTAGAGATGTTACTCTTACTGCACCTTATTTTACTTCTGTCAGCTGCTCCCGTTAAGGGTTGCCACAGCAGATCATCTTTTTCAAAATTACTCTCACTGCACCACTCGGAGCAGCTGATCGGAAAGAGAATTATTGGTATACAGCATCAAGCACACACTGCCTCAGCCATGCTTCCTATTTGAACTGCTTCTTGTACGACAAACGCTTCAAACCTTTCCTGTACGAACCTTGTGGTTTAGAAAGAATTTTATCCCAAGAGCTCTAAACGCACTCAATCAAGTGCTCCTTGTAGAACTATCTGTACTTATAAGTAGAATTACCTCACTGTAAACTTGCACTACAGTTATAATATTACACAACCTGCGCCACTTCATAAAGTGCATTTTTACTTATGATGACGATATCATTTTTAAGATGAAATGCAGCAAAATATGTTTATTATATTATACAGATAAAACTTTAACTTCATTTAAATAATTTGTATTGTTAATAATTAAAGGTTGTTCCTGCCTCGCACTGTATGCTTCACTGGGACTGGCGTGAAGGATAGAATAATTATACATGTACTATGAAGATATTTCAATGTTCCTTAAACGTTTTGAAGAATCGTCGCTCTAAGCTTACAGATGGCTTAACATCTATTACAGAGCTGATTGTGTGGCAATCAGTTACTTGAAGAAAGCAAATGAAGGACAGGAATTGGAGGTTAGTACGTTTCAAAGTACTGCAGGGACGGCCCTGTGCCAAATCCCAGGGGCCGCCACGCCAATAAATATTGAATATAAAACAGAAAGAGAAAATAAAAACGCAGTGGCAAATTTCGACAAAAGTTAAACGCTTGTGTCATGAGCACGAGGCGGCTATGCGGTGTCCGCAACGGACATGGCCATCCGTCGTGCATAAGATACCATATTGACATTGGCGGGCAAAAGGGCCACCAATTCTTTCTCTGCCCAGGGACGCCACGAGCCTAGTGCCGCCCCTGAGTACTGCTGCAATAAATTATTTCATCGAAGGTCGCACACAATCACTGCGCCACCGTGTTTCCATGTTTAATAAAACGCTTTAACTCCTATCATCATGAAAATGATATCACATATACATCTCAGTGTTTTAGTTATTCAGAGAGCTGTAATATCACGAATGTAATGGATTCTGTGTCCTGTCAGAGGTAGAAAAAGCCAGTTTAAGAAGAACATAGTGATTTACACACATAGAGCACATACAAGATTTAACGTGCTATTTTGGTTACGATGGGATTTTAAAAACTAGTAGATTAAATGATTTTAAGATGAAGTTTATGATGTTCTACTTTAATGACAAAATAAACTACGTGATTGAAGTGGAAATTTCGAGATTGAAGTTGACATTTCGTGCTTTTTCCCCACTGTATGCCTTTTTTTTTCTCTGTACCCTAATAAGCTTTCATATGACACTCAGGCGGTGGGCTACAACTCGCCTTTTCACGGCGACTTTGATATGTGACAACTTCTTTTTTTTTCGGGCACTGTGCGACTTTGTGAACTTGAGCTTTCGAGTTACTCCGAGACGCTATGTCACTCGATTAGCTTCCTTTTGTTGTTTATACCACTGTTTAAACCAACAAATAGTACTTTTTCCTTCCCTCCACTTAGTATCCACTGAAATTCTTCCATTTTCCCTCTTGCTTTTCCCATTGTCTTTTCACAGAACGCTGAGCTTAAGGGCTATTTATATTGATTTGCATATTCAAAGAGGCGTAATTCTGGTAGGAGTTGGGGCGGGACAGCAGGCGCATGCACGAGCGTTACTTTTCACACCGACCAGGATTTATGTAGCGGAAGAACGCGGAACGTGTCTGGATTTTTCTGTGCGTAAGCACATTTCGGCTTTTGTGCTTACATCATGTTATTGTGCAAATTGTACGCACGGCTTTATGCATTAGGCCCATGGTCTTCATGTCAAAAAAGACACTTGGTTCTTTAATTCAAAGCTTTATTACACAATTAATTAAAAGAGCCAAAAACAATGTAGGAAAGAAGTGTAGATTGAAATCAAAATCCAAAGTCATAAAAACAGAGCAACAAATTCAGAAAACTGAGAAAATAGAGAAACAAAAAAAACTCACTAATGATCCAAACTCCACAGCTCACAATGCCATTTAGGAGATTCGCTTTCTTGAATATCATGGTGGTCCCTCTCCCTAAAACTATATTTTAAGTGGACCAGAGGCATTACTGAACATAAACACAATGAAATAAAAGAGAAAATAATATAAGTATATATTATTATTATTATTATTATTATTATTTGCCCCCTACTTGCTTCGATTTTTATGTCCTGAGTCACAAGCAATTACCAGTATAGTGAAAAATATAATGTAACCCTTTTCAGATTTCATGTTCTTTTCATGCTTAAAATGCTTCTGTTACTAACCTCTCACACATTCAGAACAGTTTTTGTCAGCACCACATATATACAAGTCTTGCCTGTAGCCTCAGCAGGGGAAAGTAGTTTGAAAACAGGCAGATTGATATATACATAGGATATCTCTGGAGGGTGGTCATCGCTTTAAATGTCTAAAGGCACGTCTTGTGTTATTAAAAAAAAAAGAACAGAATTTTTCCCCTCCATAATATATTCTGTTCACTTTCAGTTCCACCCTTTAGTATATTGACATGGACTCTGGGGCATGTTAATCGAGTCTGGTTTATTGCTAACTGCTCATATGCAAGCAGATATAAAACTGAAACAACAGAATTTTGAGAAAGGCATGTCAGCAGCCCTTAGAAGTAGTGAAATATTTCTTATCTGAACATTATGTTCTGTTCTTTTGAGACCTGAACAAACTGTCAACAGGTGCAGAAGAAACAAGAATCAAATGGATGTTTAAATGTAAACTGTAGTATAAATTTTACAAAAGGAAACACAAGGTCAGAAAGTAAGAGGATGAGTTAAATGAGCCAAAATGAGATTTTCTTTAAACTGTACAATAAAATTCAGGATTGTTTCACACTGCTGTGCCTCTCATATTGTAAACCTTTAATGCTGACAGACTTCCCTTGGCTTTTACAATTCTGATGCATTCTTCAGGTCTGTAGCTCTGTCTTGCAGATGACACACTTAACAGTAGTGCCAGTGATTGATTGAAAGGCTATTAAATCCAGCATGTTTTATGTAACAGCTGAGCGTTCTCTGCAGAAACACATTTAATATTTTTTTTATTCAATCTGTAAGCTGCTGTACTTGCTTGTTGACCTTGTAAAGTACACCTAAGTAGTCATGCTTGAGGCGTCCATACTGCTTTAAGACATAAGCACTGACACAGAGGCAATCCTGAAGAACAGTGGAAAATTAAAATGTTATTCCATTGGCCTTTTGAGTCACAAATTACATCAACATGTTAGAGGCAGGGCCTTTTTACATATATGGCAACAGAGACAAAATTAGCATACTGGTCGGGCAGCAGCTATTGTAAATTACAGTGTGATCAAAAATGTCACATGTCAATACAACACCTTGGAAGAATCTTTTATAGGAGGAAAAAACAGATACTAAAAAACACATTTAGAAACTAAATTAGAAGACGCATTTAACAACAGACTTAAGAGTTGCTCTAAGTAAATCTAATAATTAAAAAGTTATATTTTGTGACCAGGGTTTTTGGTGGTTTCCCTCTCTCTTTTGGTTGAAATTCATAACAGCAAGATCTGTTAACAAGTATATTGCATAACAGCCTATTACCTAGCATTAAATCAAAGGCAGGCTGTTCAGCTAACACACTGTGAATACAAATCATTACATTCATTTATCTATCCATCCATCCATTTATTTTCCAAACTCACTTTATCCTAAGCAGGGTTGCAGGGAAGCAGGAGTCTATCCCAGCAAGCATATATTATTTATATTCCCCTCTTCTGATTAAACTACAAGTACATCAGTGGTTCTGAACTTCAGTCCTGAGACAGCAGGTTTTTATTTTATCCAAATTTCATAACTCATTGTGTCAGGCTTGTGTCTCAGTACTGTAATTGTTTTATTGGATGACCTTTCTTCTGTTATTTTACATTCAGAAGGGTTTGCTATGATAATCTTTACATTTGAAGAAATTGAGAAATTTGTATAATTTGAAAATGGCCAAAACTTTAAATGATTAACTTTGTTTATTTAATTCCCCTTCTTCCGAGGAGTTTGTTCCCTTGTTTGTATCCATGGAGTATCCATGTGGCACTATGAAGGTAAGAGCAACAACACCAGCTATGGGGGAAGATCAGACACTAACAGCTGTTCACTTAGAGCAGAAGTCAAGTCCCAACACAACTGCTGATGTCAGTTCTGGCTTCACCACAGAGATCCTACTTCTCCATCCTGTGGGCTATTTAAAGTGACAATGTCACTGGAAGTCTGCATTAATTTCTAAACTAAAGGCAGCAGGGAGCAATTCAAATCCCTAGCCAGAGATTTAGGCACTGAAGAACACTCATGTCTGAGATAACTTTATTTATCAACTTTTCTTTTTACTTTAATGCTCAATAATCAGGGTTCCAGCTGGACTCAAAGCACTTGACATTTCACTATTGTCATTTCCTTTTACAACAAATGCAGAAAATTTGTGACAAGCAGTAAAAATGCATGTTTATGTGACACTGTATTCTAAAAAGGGAGCAGTTAAACTTGTGCACCCTTGATATTAGAAATAATATAGTACATCTCCCCAATACTGAACCACTTTAACCCCGGTTCTTCATTTTAAACAAATTTATTTCTTTCACCAGGATAGATTTACCTGATTTATATAAAATAATTTCTCAACTGAGACCCTCCACCTGCGTCCTCGACCCAATACCATCAAGTTTTTTCAAAGAAGTATCGGGCGTACTAATTGATAGTACTCTTGACATAGTAAACTCTTCATTAGATACGAGGGTCTTCCGAGACTGTTTTAATTATGCTGCAGTTAAACCCCTGCTCAAGAAAGATAATCTTGACTCCTCTGCTTTTGAAAATTTTAGACCTATTTCTAACCTGCCTTTCTTAAGTAAAATTCAAGAGAAGGCAGTCATTATGCAGCTTAATGATCACTTCAATAAACATGCCATTCTTGATAAGTTTCAGTCGGGTTTCAGAACAAATCACTGTACAGAAACTGCACTCATTACAGTAGTAAATGACTTGCGAGTAAATGCAGACAGAGGCCGTTTATCTGTTCTCATCCTCTTAGACCTGAGTGCCGCATTTGATACCATTGATCACAATATTCTTAGAAATCGACTTAGTTAGTGGGTGGGCCTCTCTGGCATTGTCTTAAATTGGTTCCTGGCAGGTAAAAAATTCTTTGTAAGTTGTGGTAATTATACTTCAAAGACCCATGATATTCTATATGGTGTTCCAGAAGGCTCTATCCTGGGTCCGCTGCTCTTTTCGATTTACATGCTTCCATTAGGTCAGATTATCTCGGGGCATAACGTGAGCTACCATAGCTATGCTGATGACACACAACTGTACTTATCAATAGCGCCTGACAACCCCGACTCTCTTGATTCACTGACACAATGTCTTACACGTGTTTCTGAATGGATGAGTAGTCATTTTCTCAAACTAAATAAAGAGGAAGCAGAAATTTTAGTGATTGACAATAATGGATATAATGAGGTTATAAGAAATAAACTAGATGCATTAGGATTAAAAGTCAAGACGGAGGTAAAGAATTTAGGGGTAACTATTGACTCTGACCTGAATTTTAAATCATATATTAATCAGATTGCTAGGATAGCATTTTTCCACTTAAGAAATGTAGCAAAAGTTAGACCTCTTATATCATTGACAGATGCTGAGAAATAATCCATGTTTTTGTTTTCAGTCGACTAGATTACTGTAACGCTCTCCTCTCAGGACTACCTAAAAAAGATATAAATTGATTGAAACTACTGCAGAATGCAGCTGCTAGAATCTCTAGAAACTACGAAAAAAATATCCGAGCACATCTTTCCAGTTTTGATGTCACTACATTGGTTACCTGTGTCATTTAGAATTGACTTTAAAATCCTGCTTATAGTTTACAAAGCCTTAAATAATCTCGCTCCATCTTATATTTCGGAATGTCTTACACCACACCTTACACTCCAAATCTTAACCTTAGATCTTCAAATGAGGCGGCTTTCTGCTGTTATGCACCTAAAATCTAGAATAGCTTGCCAATAGGAATTCGCTAGGCTAATACAGAGGAGCACTTAAAAAAACTGCTGAAAATGCATTACTTTAACATGGCTTTCTCGTAGCTTCATCTTAGTTTAATCCTGATGTTCTTATCATTGTTATTCATGGTATTCATATTCAGAATCTGTACTAACCCCTACTTTCTTTTCAGTTCTTTTTCTGGTTTTCTGAGGTGGCGACCTGTGCCACCACCACCTGATCAAAGCACTGTGATGTTCCTACATTGATGGATTAAAGGACAGAAGTCCACATGACCGATATCATCAAGTTCTTCCACGAGAACCCTGAATACAATGAGGGCTGATCATTTATGGTAGGTAGAATGCCTAGAGGGGGCTGGGAGGTCTCATGGCCTGGAACCCCTGCAGATTTTATTTTTTCTCCAGCTGTCTGGAGTTTTTTTGTTTTCTCTGTCCTCCCTGGACATCGGACCTTACTTTTATTCTATGTTAATTAGTGTTCCCTTATTTTAATTTTTATTTATTTTGTTCTTGTTTTTTTTCTCTTTCTTCATCATGTAAAGCACTTTGAGCTGCATTATTTGTATGAAAATGTGCTATATAAATAAATATTGTTGTTGTCCCCCCCCCCAACATTCCCCAATTACGAAACTGTCTCCAAAAGACTGGGGTGTTTTCTGATTTTTCTTCTTCTCATTAATCTGTATTGGAGTTAAGAGGAGTTAACGTTGGAGTTAATGTTTTAGATACATTACACTAAAAAACAAACAAAATCTTTTTCATCCCACTGGTTAGCAATAGAGTGAGCATTATGGAAAATGAAAAGTGCACAGGATAGTGCTGCTGCCTTGTCAAGCCAAAGTCACCTTCTCAATTGCAGATATAAATGTCCGTGTTGAATTCGTATATTCTGTACTTGTGTTAGTATGATGCTATTAGAAGTCGTACCTTATACACATATCTATTGTTTAATGCAGTTATGTATGTTTTGATGGAGATGAAAACTGCTGACTTCTGTAGTGAAAAGAAAATTAAAGATTTTGTGGGATGATTTGTTTATAACGTCATTTCTCTGTAGCTTAAAAAAAGGATGACTGGATGACCCTTGTCAGAATAATAACCAAAAGGCATCATGAAGGTTTGGGGCAGCCATCCATATAATATTCCCTGGCTGCAAAATGGGTTTAAATAATTGTGATATGTTCACAAGTGGAAAGTCCAAAACAGAACTGAAGTCTTTGAGTTAAGATAGCTGCTTTAAAGGCCGGTTAAGGAAGTAACGTCATCTCTAGGGTAATAACCAGAAGTGATGTTGTCTCTGGGGTCGGAACCGTTAGTGGTGTCATCTCTAGGCTCGGAACCGGAAGTGACATCATCTCTAGGCCCGGAACTGGAAGTGACATCATCTCTGGGGCCAGAACCTGGTGGGATTTCCCGAGAGTGGTCTGCAAGGAATCGAGAGAGACAGTCAGTGCACCCCCTGGTCTGTCATGGAATTACTATTACATAGGCCATTTAGCTGCCTCCTACTTGCAAATGTGTGACACCCTTTACCTGAATTTGCTCCTTTAGTTGATTGGCTTTAGCAAATTTAACACTATATGAATCAGTGGATATTTTTAATAGCAACTATTTGTCTGTGATAGGCTTTTGAACCTTCCAGAAATAGTTCCTCCTTTGTGCCAGACAGTGTCCTGCCAGTGTAGTAAAAAATGCAGGGCCTTATAAAAATATTAGAGCCCCTAGTGCTCTGTGTGCATTTCAATTGACTGACTTTTTTTTCTGTGTGGATTTTTGCATCTGAACCGGACATAATATGGGTACACATTGTAAGAGTAATGGAATCCCTACATGTGATGCATTTGTGCATACTTTCATTCTAAAGAAATTTAGATTTTATCAATATACTAAAGTTGTGCATCTGGAATATGAGCTAAACAAATTTTGCTAAACATATTGTGTATCCCCATAGGGCAGAAGTACACACGTGCAATAACCCTAAAAGGCATTGAGGTCCCATATTTGCAGAATGGGGTCCACAACCAGAAACAACACTGCAGTGTGTAGCTGTATATAGCCAAGCAAAATAATACATTTATTAAATGATGCAAACATAATTGTAAAGTAAGACATTTAAAGAAAAGCAGTGGCAGGATTAACATTTCATAGTATCAAGAAAAAATAAATCAGCTTGATAAGAGTCTTCACAATAAGCCAGTGCATTTAAGCAATTGGCCATCTGATGGTTACTTTTAGAACTGCAATAGAGAAAGGATCTGCAGCAGTGAGGCAAGGTCAGGTTATTAAAATGCCAAGGAAAAATGTTTCAGATTCATGAGCTGTACTGTACTTAAGAACATGTTTTTCATATAATTAAAATGTGAGAACACAAGGTATAAAGAAAAATAATATGAAGAGTAAAATGGCCTTATAAGCTACAATTCCACATTCTCTTTATTTAACAATTATTTGTAAATCCATGCTAAAATATAATTTAGTTTACTACATTTGTTTTATCCAACTCTTGTTGCTTTTGATTGGAATTATTTATCACATTTAAGATTTGTGATTTAATGCACCACTATTAGGAGTAAATGAAATATCATGATAGGGGCTGTGCATAATTTGGGAAAAAAATAGCGAGACTGGACACTGGAAATTTCACACTATTTAACTGTAAGAATTTTATGCAGGTTGCACTAATGGCATTCGTTTACATTATTTATTTATTCTTTA
Organism: Polypterus bichir lapradei; assembly: GCA_026402145.1. NCBI lineage: Eukaryota > Metazoa > Chordata > Cladistia > Polypteriformes > Polypteridae > Polypterus > Polypterus bichir. The sequence continues at coordinate 12,517,859 of JANRMT010062794.1, read as the reverse complement.
ACAGGGCTACTGTAACACAACTACAGTTGTGCTCATTGTGGCAAATTAACTTTCTCTTAGTATATAAAACATGTTGGATTTTATTTAGGAAGAGAATATTTTGTTTGTACAGCCACATTTATTTTAATCACAGCTTACATCATTCAAATTCATGATTAGAAAAGTTATTCATGTGATAAGATTTCATGTTTTAAATCACAAGTTGGCAACAGGGAACTGCATTTTTCGATAGTTTTTGTCAGGAAAAGAGGTCACCAATACTACTCTTGTTTGACATTTTTTTTAACTTCTAATATTTTCTGCAAGTGACTGAACCCAAAATGAACATGATGTAGCTTAAGTGTTTTTAAAAAATGCTCAAAAATAGGAAGCTACCTTTCTACAGAGGTTTCGTGTTTGCTCTGTTTTTCTGTTTGTTTTACTAGTTACTAGTCTTGTTTAAGGTTAGATTTGATCTGGGTTCTGACTTGTCACTGACAGAAGCAACTACAAATTGGATAAATGGGTTTTAAATTTACCAATGATGTTCACATAATTATAACACAGGTGCCAGTTTGTCTTGACTGCCCTTCATATGGGCAGTTAACATGGGAGGGGTCACAAAGTTTAGGAGGCTACCAGGAGGCTACACCTGGAAACATAAGAGACGTTGATCAAATAAAAGCGGGTGTATTAAATACTCCCATATTCAGCTACTTGCCCTGCTATTGCGATCAACTAAGTAGCTCGGTTTTACAGTACCACAAGAATTGTTTGAGCAAAAATGGAGAGGGTGACATGCTGGTTTGAGAATGAAAGCAAGGTGAAAAATATTTAGAATTAGTGTGCCATCCATTCAATGTAAAAATGTCTGATCACTGTTAGATAAGATAGATGCAAATTCTGCTTTCATAGCTCCTATCTTATGTATCGGACACTCTTAATGGCTGGATGGATTTCATTTTATTCAAACAGAGAGTGACCCAGTGCAATGTGGAAAAAAGACAATGGAGGTCTGGTCATCAATGTGAACAAGGAGCAAACTAATATTTGTAATTAAGACATTGAAATTCTGGCTGTCGGAATTTGTCCATGTTATTTGCCCAGGGAGAAGTTAATGTTTTACATCTCCCTCTGCAAATAGGGACTCAGTAACTGAAATGATTTAGCCTATCACCAACACTTTAATGATGACTCATTCTAACCCTACAGCTATAATATGCGGTGATTGCAACCATGTGACATTTAATAGGAACAACGACAAACGTCCATCAGTTTGCGTCATGTTTCACTTGATGAAATAACTGGACCTGCTCTGTTTAAATGTAAAAGCTGGACCTGCTCTATTTAGATGTTAAAGATGCCTTTAACTGTAAACTTCTTGCACCTTTGAGCAGATCTGACCATAACTGATTTGTCTTATTCCCAGCTACAAGCTTGTAATTAGACATCAACCTGATGCCATCAGGATGGTGAGGAAGAGCCTAGAGGCTGAAATGGCTCTAACTGGATGCTTTCAAATGACAGAATGGGAAATGATTTGCAAGTCACATGGGAATGATATTGATGGACCCAGTTGCTGCATCATGGATTGTATTAACTTTTGTGTTTACACTGTGATACCCACAAAGACAGTGCATGGCTTTATAAACAACAGGCCCTGGATTGCTAAGGAATTAAAAAGTCTCCTAAATGAGAAAAAGATAACATTACAATCCAGTGACAGAGATGCTCGAAAGTACACACAGGAAGTGATAAAGAAAAATCTGGGTGAAGGAAAGGAAACTTATAGCACTAAAATAGAATAACACAATCAGAATAACTTGAAAGATGTTGGAAAGGCCTGGGCATATATGGCACCTCTATAGCCAAGAAGGTGCTGCAGCATCCTCGTTTCCTTCAGCAGCTGAAGAAGGCAAGCCTAATCACCACCCTACCCCTCCAATTTCTCACAACCTTGTACAGGGAAACCTTTAAGAGCCTTTTGACCAGCTGCATAACTGTCTGGTTTGGAAACTGCTTTGTCTCTGAATGTAAGGTCCTACAACGGATAGTGCACATGACAGAAAAGATCAGTGGGACATCTCTGCTCCTCCATTAAAGACATCTGTATGAAGCGTCATCGTATCCACAAAGCCCATAGCATTGAGAAGGACCACTATCACCCCTTTCGTGGTCTTCTTTGTCCCACTTCTATCTGGCAGAAGTTACTGTAGTATCCAAACCAGTTCTGCCAGGTTCTGCAACAGCTTCAACACCTTGGCTGTCTGGACTCTGAACTCTGTGCTGCCCCCCTGCTCTCAGATCTGCTCCTAGTAGCTATTTATATGTAGTAAATTTGTTACACTTTATTAGTGTCTATTTTAAATTATTACTAATTATTCATTTACCTATTATTTCTTTTTTATATATCCATTATTATATTATCTTGACCTGTCTTGCGCTTGTCCTATGCTTTTTGTGTCATTGTATGCTGTATTGTATAAATGGTATGACAATAAAGCCACTTGACTTGACTTGATTTGATTTACTGCCCTTGAGCAATCCAGGGCTCAGTTGCTAGAAGAGGATGTGGACAAAGCTAATGCTCTGAACCAGTTTTATAATGGATTTTCCCTCCCACTGCTACTTTACTTCAATTACCAGTTCAATAACACCATCTCTACTATGTGAGAAACTCCTACCGCTTTAGTTGTAATGGCTAGTCATGAGTCCACCTCTGATTATGACAATGGTCTGTCCATAACAGAAGAACAAGTGAGGAGAACACTGAAAATGCTACAAACAGAAAAGTCACAGGACCAGATGAAAGCAGTCATTGAGTTCTTAAGGCCTGTGCTAACCATCTTTGTGGTATCTTTGTCACCGGTTCATATTGTCCCTAAGGCTCCCAAAATTGCCAATGTTGTGGAAAAAATCCTGCATTGTTTCTGTTACAAAGAAGGCAGGCACCTCTTTACCCAGTGACTACACACAAGTGGCACTTATGCAATATAACACGAAGACCTTTGAAGGCCTTTGACCTTTAAATTATATGGGGTCCTGATATGTTAGACCACCTGGACCCATTAGAGTTTGCCTATTGGACAAAGACTGAAGTGGAGGATGCAATTGTCTCTCTGTTCCACAAGCCGTATTCTCACCTGCACAAAGCTGGCAGTCTTGTCAGAATTATGTTTTTTGATTTCTCCAGTGCCTTCAGTATCATCCAGCCATCCCTGTTAAGGGGTAAGCTCAGAAATATGCAGGAGGCTGATCCTATGGTGTCCTGGATAATGTCTGGTCGACTGCAGTTTATAAGACTCAAGGATTGTGTATCTGATATAGATGTGAGCAACACTGGAGCACTACAAGGAACAGTGCTGCCTCCTTTTGTTTTACACTGTACACATCAGATTACAAATATAACACCAGGCCTTGTCACTTGATGAAATTTTTAAATTATTCTGCATGTATGGGGTGTGTTGATAAAGGGGATGAGACAGAGTATAGGAGTCAGGTGGAGAACTTTGTTTATTGGTGCAGAGGGAGTTTTAAGCAGTTTAACATCAGCAAAACCGTGGAACTGGTTTTTGATTTTCGCCGCACCAAAGAACCTCTGCCCGGTCACTATTCATGAAGTGTCTGTAGAGGTGGTCCACTCCTATAAATACTTGGAGGTCCACATCAATGACAGGTTGGACTGGTCTTGGAACACAGATGAATAATATAAGAAGAGCAGACTCCTTTGCCTTAGATGGTTGTGTTCCTGTAATGTGGGTAGTGACATCGTTCATGTATTCTACAACTCTGTGATGGCCAGTGCAAGTTTCTACACTGTGGTGTTCTGGGCTGGGGACATCACTTCTGGAGGAGCCCACTGTGACTGTGACTGCCAAGTCAGAAATTTTCTTTCTTTATAATTTTCTTATTCTAGTCATTCTGGTGTGTATCTATCTATCTATCTATCTATCTATCTATCTATCTATCTATCTATCTATCTATCTATCTATCTATCTATCTATCTATCTATTAATTTAATGAACTCCAGTAAAAAGCTATATTTCTCCCTAGGGACAAATAAGGTTCTATGTACAGTATCCATCTTAGAACAAAATAGTGTAAAAAAACAAAAAATCTAAAGAAAAGTACAGTCATGAAGACCAGAGATTTGAAATGTTCTAAACCAGAGACTTGAATTTAATGTTCAGAGACAAGTGAAGGTCTAACTAAAATTTAAATAATGGAAATTACGATGAATGAGCCTTTAAGGACACTTCATAAACCTTTACCATTCAACAGACATCACAAGAAATAGGGGAATAGCCAAGGGCAGGCAGATAAGCTTTTTTTAATATGGTCTACTTTTAAAGTAAGGGCATTTGAGAAAACAGTATATTCAAATGAAGTGTTTTAATTTGCATTTCACAGAGGCAATAAATGATGTGTGTGTATAATATATTAATACAAACTGTGTTACTCAGCTTTGCCCCTTAAATTTCCTAAGACAATGGGCCTCAGTTAAAGTGCTGGGGGTTAATCAGATGTATCAAAAGGACTATGTAACTGAGGAATTTTCTGTATACCTTTTATTTATTATTTATTTATTTATATCATTTTAACTAATATTATTAGTTAACTCGAGGACCTTACTCTTGAACATACCATGCCATTTTAGCATCACCAATCCACCTAACCTGCATATCTTTGGACCTTGGGAGCAAACCTGAGAAAACCCATGCAGATGTGGGAAGATAATGCAAATTCCACCCAGAGAGGACTTGGGATATGAACTCTGGTGTTTTTACTGCGAGGTACTGTGCCCATTCTTGAATGTGCTACATGCAGTTGCACATGAGTAAAACATTCCTGCCATAGATAAATTCTGTCTTTTCATGGTAACTTACTTTTTTTTTTATGGTCATTGCAAAACATAATTTCAGAGGAAATTGTGTTCTTTTGAACTGAAACAAGTAATTAGTAATAATAATGGGAATTTTGTGTATAAATATAATTTAACCCTGTAGCACATCCTGTAAAAGTCGTAGCTTCAGTCAGATTTTAATGCACCGCAATTATCTGTAATCTTGTACTGTTAAAACTTTTGAATGGTCTAAACCAAATGCAATATGCACTAAATCTTGTATTCCTTTAAATTATATACAGTACTGGTGCACATTTACATGTACCACGGAATGAACTCAGTGTTTTAAGCATAGTACAGATAAAAATGGGTGAATAAAATATTACAGTGAACTTTGTACAATGTTCACCTCCTTTATGTCCATGGGGGAACCTATTTAGTGAGCCATGCAAGTGTTTAAACTAAGGTATGCCGTCATCCCGGTTTATATTGTACATAGGGCTTGGAGTTGGCTGGCATGCTGTACCAGCAGTTCTTGATTTGTGCATTGCAGACTGGACCATAGTGATACATCACGGTCTGACCTTGAAGGTGACATGCTAGTTCATCACTAATATTGTCGTATTTTAATACTAAGCTGTCCCCAACCCCTTGTTCTTTAAAGTTTTTGTATATAAGAGCACTCGACAAGGAGGGCATTTGCTAGCCATGTCTTCTCTGAGTTTCACCAAATTTTTCTTCTTTTACTTCTCATGTCATTTTCTATGCAGCTCGTAACCTCGTCTCTTTCTCTTGAGCAGGGTAGCTAAACTTTTTCATTCGCCACCAGCCCCATTTCCCTATGCGATTACAGCCTCAGCTTGTATAGTGGCCATTGTGATTTCATATGGAGTTTACAAAACATTTTCTCTGGATTTCGATAAATAATGAATAGATCTGCTATTTTGTTTTTTTCTTTTTACTCTTTACTCCTGAGTGATCCTAAACACATTTAAATACCTTCATATACTGCACACAGCAGAAATTTAGATAAAATGTCCAAGACATAGTGCTTGGAGCTTTGCCAAAAGAGTTGATTTTTTTTTTTTTGAAGTCCAAGATACTATAAAATAACAGTACAAAATGGTTGAAATTCCAGTTGTAAATTCCACATTTACTTGCACCTGGCCAAAAAAAAAACATGCAAAATGAAATGAAGAAGAGGGAAGCCTATCTTTTGGCAAGATATCTTAGTGGATTCTTCAGTTTATGAGCTGCTTATTCAAATGAATATCAACATCTGTTAACAGAGTTTTTTATAGTGACAGACTGGAGGAGGCGGAACGTTAGAGTGGATTGGAACGACAGGCTTCTTCTGGGGTGGGGCGTCCTCCTCCATTCTATGGGTGGAAACAGAAGGCATGTTAAAGACTGTGTACAATCTTTTATCTTCCAAGTCCTTATGAGGCACTTACTAGACCTACATTCTTGGCAATGGCAACACTGATCCAATGAGTTATTTCTCATTTAATTGCTTTTTTAGGTAGCTCCTTATCCTTTGGCTAAATTTTAGCCAGACTAGTTAGTGACTAATTTTTTTTAGCAATTAACCTTTAGTTTTTGTCATATTTTATTAGTTTTGCATTACTAACCAAAAACGTCCACATGGACACATGTCTGTAACAGCACTCTATGTTCTCATGATAATGTGACAGTTCAAGACTTCTAGTATAACTAAAAAATGCAAGAATCAAATAGCACATGTGCTCTGATGTCACTTGTAATTTTACCCTGCAACATGTTTAAGCAAATGGCTATTTACTGTAATTTCAAAACTGCTTTAATTTTTATTTTTGAGATTCCTTTTGCAATACTTGAGATCACCGCATAAATACTATTTTATATTTATTTTTGATATCTCTTGATACTGACTAAGTGTCATCTACCTATTTGCTTATTTTTTGAAATACTACTGAAGTCACTACTTTAACTGTGTTAATAACAGTAACTGCAGAAATACAGATTTTTTCCATTAAAAAGGCATTTCTGCAAGCATACCTTTTACATTAAATAATGAACATCTTTTGAAACAATATCTCATAGTATGCACTTAAAAAGAAAATGCAAAAACCTGGGAAGGTCTCTTTGAGGCTAAACTGGGAGGATGTAATTTAACAACAAATGAATAAACAGATTCTGGCAATTGAGAGACCTTAATGACACATTTCTAATATCCAGCTATAAAACAAAAATTTTAAGTTATGCACATGGAATTCACATATACGGTACATGAGAAGAACATATAAAATCCAAATAGACACTGAAAAGTTTAACAATCAGTCTTGAACTAAGGGCACTGTGCAATAATAATAATAATAATAATAATAATAATAATAATAATAATAATAATACATTTTAATTATATAGCACCTTTCCCATGCTTAAAACTCTTCACAGATAGTCAAAGGAATGCAATAGGAATAAAAGCAAAGAGACACAGGATATAAACTAATATCAAACATTAAACACCAAACAAATTAATTAATACATATTTAAAAGTGAAGGTTTTGAATTAATTTAAGAAATAACTAGGAAAAAAAGAATAAAGCCATGAACAAATAAGATGATCTGTGGTGGACTGGTGCCCTGCCCGGGGTTTGTTTCCTGCCTTGTGCCCTGTGTTGGCTGGGATTGGCTCCAGCAGACCCCTGTGACCCTGTAATTAGGATATAGCGGGTTGGATAATGGATGGATGGACAAATTACATGATTTTTACATGTAGGAATATATAGTAAATATATATGTTACAATCACTCACAGTGATGATGAACAATGACTAGGACAAGAGTGGATTTCATTATCAGTCTTATAGCCAAAGGCTGGAACGACATCTACCATTTATTGGCTATTGGCTGTTTTCTGTTCAGTTAAAATCTAACAATCTCAGCCAGATCTCCAGTTGTCTGATTTAAGAGATGCAAATTCCTCAAGTTTTGTTGTTGGTGTTGTTTTATTTTTACATGACATCAAAATTTCAGTCTGTAATGTATCAAATAGTTATAATACTTTATGACCAATGAGACATATTTTAAGCATGACAATGTTAGATAAAGAAAATTCCCGGCACACAGATCCATCAATTGAATTTATTTCAGTATAGATCAAATTTGGTTCTCCACTCTTGTCAAAATAAAACCTTTGTAGGATGTCATACTTCAGAATTAAGAGTGTTGATGAGCTCCAAAAGCACAGCACATCACAATACTACAGAATTTAAATATATTAAGATTGTTGCAATCTTCAGTCATGGATGACAGTAAGCCCAAGATTCAGCTTGATTTGTAAATTTTAATTTTCTCTTGCTTGGCCAGATGTGTAGATCATTGAGACTTCAGTGTCCTGCGTGTTTTATTAATTTACTCTGTTCTCTTTTTTATAGCACAAGGGTGGGTTAGGGTAGGAGGTTCAAATTTATATATTTTTTTTTACTTTGTTATAATTTTCCTATTTTTTGAAATCAAATAAAAACTTGATAAAAAAGATTATTACAGAAATTAACAAAGAAACGTTCATCCTAATAGTGTGACAGAAACATGTTCTGTGACACTACCCCCACCAACATGTTGATACATCGGTACTATAACCTGGTTAAAACTAAATGTATATGCGTAATATCGTTATAAATGTATACGTGATAATATTGATTCCATGCTATACATCTGCTTAGACTGTTACTGCAAAGGTACTGTAAAAAAAGCAAGATCAGTGGAAAGTAAGAGTGAAATTGCTGACATTCCTACCTTCTTTGGTATATAAAAATAACATTTTTTTCCAGTCAAAATACTGGCTGAACTGGAAGTTTGGGATGTGACCATTCGAGCTTGAAATCTGCCAAATAAGTCATTGACAAACGATGAGGCTTTGGTATTCATTCTCCATTATAGAAAAGAATGTTGACTGATGGATCAAATGACCAGAAAATGTTATAGATTTAGACACCAGCAGCAAGGGGTACTTGCACATGTGTAAAAATCAATGCTTGTCTCTAAACTAAAATTACGACTGAGCAATATTAAATAAAATTTAATAAATATACTGGCAACTGCATGCTTGCATGTACATTATGCACAGAGACTAGTGTGGTGAATATCAAAGCTAAAATTACAAAAACACGTTTAATTTTTGTGTTTATTTTCTCATTTTAGTTTAGTTATATTTTTTAGATGTTTTTCATTTTATTTTGGTTTTAGTTGAAGCAATGATTCATTTTTAACAACATGTTTTGTTTTAGTTTTAATTAATGGGAATAACACTGGTTTAGTGCTGTTACATATAGTGGATTCAGAAAGTATTTAGACCCATCCACCTTCTACTAACTTTACTATGTTGCTTAATTTTTAAAGGATAAATTTACCATTTTTGCCTATCAATCTATACTCAATCACCCATAATGACAAAGTGAAAACATATTTTCACAAATAGTTCCAAACTGATTAAAATTCAAAAACTGAAATCTCTCATTCATATAAGTATTCATACCCTTGGCAGGAATTACAACTTTAGGTTTTCCTGGGTAAGTCTTTATATGTGTTGCACAACTGGATTTAGGCAGTTCATCCCATTATACCTATTAGATTTTCTCAAGCTTTGTTTAATTTAAAGGGAAGCTTATGTAAACCACCATCTTCCAGTTCCCCAGATGTTGTATGGGATTTAAGTCTGGACTTTGGCTGAGCCAGGCTTCAATGTCATGCTGAAAGGAGAATCTTTGGCACAGTTTGAGTTTGCATACATTTTGGAGCAGGTTTTCTCCAAGGACCTCTCTGTATTTGGCTGCATTGATTCTTCCCTCAGTTCTGATCAGTTTCCCTGTCTATACAGCTGAGAAGGACCCTGTGATACTCCATGTAAACTGCCTCCCTTGCTCTTATCTTAGCATAGGGTATCTTGTAGTAGAGGATAAACCAGGGTGAGAGAGACACACACAGACAAAAATAGTAAGTGGTAAAAATAACACTTCTTTGTTAAAACAAAGTGATAACAAAAGTATCAAAAATTGTTTAGTGAAAAACAATCCTACAATTGAATTATGTTATATTTCCCAAGGTGAATAAGTTAAAAATTATAGAATAAGAATGATCAAAGGTCAGAAGAAAAACACAATAATTGAAATCCTTTGCCTTCCACTCTTTATGAACTATTCAAGAAAACATAAATACGGAAAAAAAATACATGAAAAAAAACAAACCAATATCAAACTCACTATATCATCCCCACTTTCTCTGCTAGAGGATAACAGCAAATACAATATACTCCCTTCTTCCTTTATACATTGTTCAGAAGATCTGTGAGGCACCATCTTCTGTCTATAGACTCAAGGCAAAAAGATGACTTGTAGTGTTGGTTTTCCATTTGTATATGACCACAGAATTTTGATCTCCAATCCCCTCTGCCTCCTCTCAAGTCCCTTCCAATAATCACACATACCTTACACTACTCACATCAATCAGAGAGGAACGCCATATATGCACAAACTCATGCCACATTCATGTGTATATTCACAGAAACCCATATCTATTCTGTCACTCTCACTAACAGCTTAAACTTGTCTCTCTCCTTTGCAGCTTTGTACCTTGAACCAGAATTTGTCTTCCCATTTATAGGAGCATGAGGGAGAAATACCCTCCATGAACCCCCTGCATTGCTTCAGACACGCCCACCCAGATCTTATCCATGTACCGCCTTCTAACTCCTAAGGTAAGCACTGCTATTTAAACAAAATGAAAATGGTCTATAAACAGTTGCACACATAATTCATAACTGACTTAATGAAACAACCCGTCACATACCCCCATAGCATGATGCTGCCACCACCATGCTTCAGAGCAGTATTGTATTAGGCAGGAGATGAGCAATGCCTGGCCATCGCCAGACATACTGCTTGGAGCGCTGCCAAAAGAGTCAAATATTTTCCTCATCAGACCAGGGAAACCTTTACTTCATGCTCTCAGAGTCCTTTAAACTGTCATATGCGTTTTACTTGATTGGCTTCCATCAAGCCACTTTACCATAAATATCTGATTAATAGAGTGGTGCAGAGATGGAAGATTATTAAGTAGGTGATACCATCCCTTGTCTTTGTAAGAAGTAGTGCTTGAAGTTTTGGCCTAAGAGTTACATTTTTGTCTAAGCAAACATGAGAACAATTTTCCTCATGTACTCAGTGTCCTTAACAAGTTTTTTGGCACACCCCAAGCAGGAGTTAACAACTCTACCATAAACGCCTGATTGGTGGTATGCTGCTGAAATGTTTGTCCTTCTAATTTTTCTCTCATTTCAGCAAAGGACTTCTGAAGCTCTTTTAGAGTAACCAAAGTGTTCTTGGTTACCTCCTTAACTGAGGTCCTTCATGCCTTCTGACTCATTTTGGTTGGATGGCTAACCCTAGGAATAGTCCTGGTGGTTCCAAACTTCTTCCATTTTACAACGATACCAATCGTATAATCTTGCGTTGATCTTTGCATAACTACAATTTTATCTGAGGTCTACAGAGACTTCCTTGGACTTCATGACTTGATTTTGGTCCTGGCATGCAGTATGAATTTTGAATATACACAAGTGTGTACCTTATAAAATTATGTCTAGTGAATTCAGTTTGCTATAGGTCGACTCTAATCAACTTCTAGATACATCTAAAAGATAACAGGATGCACCAGATCACAGTTTATAGTGCCTGCAGCAAAGGGTTTACATATTTATTTGAATGAGAGATTTCAGTTTTTGATTTTTAATACAATTCTACAATACAATAAAGTGTGCAGAAAGTGAAAGTGTCTGGATGCTTTCTGAATTCACTGTTTTATATATATATATATTGTGGGGAACAGCCCGGACACAGACAGGTAGACATGATTTTATATCACCACACATGTTTATTTACAAGTCCTATTTACAATGAACACACACAACCCAGTGCCTCAGCAAGAATCACCCTCAAGTCCAGGCCCTCAACACAATGCCTTTCTCTCTCTTCAGGCCGCTTCCATTCCTCTCCACCAAGACTTTGTCCTCTTCCACCAGACTCCAGCCCTCGAATGGAGGGAGGCAGCCCCTTTTATACACACCCAGGTGTGCTCCAGGTTTCCTCTGATGAGCATCCACCGGCACACCCCAGTGCGGCAGAAGTACCGGCTCTGCACCCGGAAGCACTCTGGGTGTCCCTGCTCCTCTTCCCTGCAGCACTTCCGGGTGTGGTGGAAGTGCTGAGGTCCAGTGCTCTAAAGGCATTGGGGTGCCCTCTGGTGGTCGCCTCTTATTGTCAAGCAAGTAATTACGCTCTCTGGGAAGCAGGTTTCTACTCAAATATGTAATGGGATGCTCCCCACCGTCAAAAATCTGAGACAGAACAGCTCCCAAACCAAACATACTAACGTCTGTCTGTAGGATGAATTCCTTATAGAAGTCGGGATTTCTTAAAACTGGGTACAACGACAAAGCAGCCTTCAAATAAGAGAAGGACTGCTCACAATCATCGGACCAGACAATGCATCAGTTTGTCTACTGGTTATATCGATCAGTGAATCAATGTTGTTCCATAGCACCTTGTCACGGAGCACTTCACCTTTCCCAAACAACACTGCATCAACAGCAACCTTTTACACTATATGTTCAACAGAGTCTCCACGGAACCAGTTTTGAATAAGGTGTAGCAGGTCCTGCAGCTGTCCTCAGATGGGACAATTAGGATCAGTTTACCACAACCAGAACTTACGCCCCTTGGCTACAGAACTCATAGCAGTATGAAGAAGAACTCAATGCTTCAAGAAATCATAAACATCAAGTCTCTCAAGAGGGACATTTTGGATAACCTGCAGGGCATCTCCCAACAAAAAAGGGGCAACGATTGCAGCCAGTTTTGTCTGTCCCAGAGCATGAACGTGGCTGTCCACTCAAAGCAGAAGAGTAAACTCTCTGGGTCTCTGGTCACCATCTGTCGTCTCATTAGGAGCATGCCCTGACGTTGTCAGGCATGCATACAAGCCTGTGGGGGCCATACAAACTACTGAGTATGAATTTGAGTTGCTGAAAAGAAATTTCAGCAAAATAGACTAACCTGCCGCATCATTTTTTCACTTTGATTTTCAAGGGGTCTTTGAATTCATCCCTCTGTAGGTTGATAATTTTCATTTCCATCAAACGATGTGGCATCTTTTTATTCCTAACACATTACCCAATCCATATCAGTATAGATATCCAGCATAATTTTTTCCCATTGAGATCTGATGTATTTTCATAGTGTTCCTTGTTTTTTTCAGCAGTTTATATACATACAGTATATGTAAATATATATATATATATATGTACATTATATATATTTATATAGCGAGAGAGACCTAGAACAGATGGGAATTGAGCTTTGTTTGTACAGTAGTTCAGTCACATTCAAAAAATTATCATTCTGTAGGCAGATGACAACAACATCATTTGTATAGATGACATCTTGAAACAGGTCCATCACATGAAATCATACAGTGCTTATGATCACATTGAAATGTATGCTCATATTTTTTATAATATCGATCATCTGAACAAATTAATTGACATTTTATTTAATAATGTTTTATACTTTTTGCATGCTTATGTGTTCTCTTTGTAATTTCCTGTTTCAGGGACTTTTTTATTAAATGTAGCAGGTGCTGCAAGGCTGAATTGACAAGCTTCCTATATCAAATTGCTATTAATGAGAGAGGAAGAAGGTATAAGAAAAATGCAAGTCAGTTAACTTTCAGGCAGACCTGTCTAACTGTGTGGATAAAAAGAAGTAGAAAGCAACCTACTGAGTCCAAATTGGCCGGCTGCACAGGGAAAAAAGAATAGGGACCTGGCAGCCCATGGCATTTATCGGTTGGCTGTGGCTGACAGACAGCACAGAGATGAAAAACACACAGACAGCTGACTAGGGTATCGGCCTAACAGGTGCTAAACACTAAATGTTAATGCTTTATTGACTGGCGACAAGACAGAAAGAATCAAGCTGCTAGTGACCTGCTCAGCTAGCCTATAGAACTTGATTGCCACAATTCAGACACACATGTAGCACCAGAAAAACTGAATTTACACTGACTAGTATCAGATACATGCCCTTGAGGAAAGAACACAGTTCTGATCTGAATTTTTTTCCCAAAAATGAAAGAAGCAAAGGTGAGTGAGTGTGTGTTTTGCAGCAGTAAAGTATGAATGGTATAATTTTAACTGGAAAATAGTGCAAAAATTAGTTCATCACCCCTAAAATCCTACCACAGAGCATCAATAAGAAAGGTAGGCACTACTACATAGCTCCTTCAGATCACTGCCAGATACATAATATACAGTATAATTACACTCATAACACAACATGACACCATTACCATCAGAAACCAAAAGTAGCATTCCAGAGTCCACCAGCGTTCTTCTATAACTTTGGCACTATATTTAATATTCCCTCCTAGTGTATGTGCTCCTTCTGGAATGCTTAGTAAGCATAAGCAATTCTGTACCTATTGTCCATTATAATTTGATGCAAACTGCCAGGAATTAAAATGAAATTTAAAGTGATTTCCTGTAGGGTATTTATGTATATTTCAAATAGGATGTCACATGTGAGTTAGGTGTTCTGTTCAATAATGTTCATATCAGTAAATGCCTAAATATTCCAAAAAATCAACATACCATCATTCCAGGTATTTGGTTGTGTACATGTATAAATATCTCTCTCTCTTGTGATTCCCTCACATACATAAACCTATTATGATCTGAGTATTTATGCCAGACACCACCAAAATATTTTTAAATGGGAATCAAAAGCCTTGTAGCATTTTTGTCAGCAACGCACAGGACAGCAACACCTTCTGAGGTGGCTACTCTAACTTTGTGATCCCCCAGCTGCTGCTTCACAGATGAGCGCAGTGAGGATGGCAAGCAAGTTGACACTCCATTAAGCTCAATAGACCATGTATACTATTGTGAGAGTGCAGATTGAAGTTGAGCTGGTAAGAGTTGAGAAACATGACAATCAGCTAAAAACAAATGTTCATTAAAATCTTTAAAAAGCCTCTTTGAATCTAGAACTAAAGTGTTGGTAGTGATGGCTTCTATTAGAACGTAATATTCTAGTGCACCACAAAAAAAAAAGAAAAGTAATAACTAGTGGCAGAACAAATAGCACAAACAATAAACATCTTTTCAGCCTCTTCCACAAAAAATTAAGATCTAGAATTCCAATGACCAGAATCAGTAAGGTGATATAGGACATATGGTAGAGATTGGCAGGCTTCGTTCTAGGTTTTTGTCAGTAATGTGTGGTCCAAACATGTATTTGCAGGTGGTTTCCAATTCAATGAAACCTTCTCTCATCTGCACCTCACCAAAAGAAGAAGCCATAATGTAAGAATAGTGAACAATACAGTGGCTCATCAAGCTTGGCAAACAGTGTGGGCTGTTGCGAGAGAACAGATTTTGCTAGAGTTAGCTGGTTACACTGGAGAACACATTTTGTTTCATAGGATTCTCTTTCTGAAACATTTTTGGTGATTATGATAGGCAGTTGTAAGATGAACACACACATAATTTCAGATAAACTATATCACGTAGGACTTTGGAGAAAAATGAAATTAACTTTTATTGAATTTAGCATGCTAAATTACTTAATGATGTTGACATATTACATTAGTTCAATTGAACTAAAAACTTTTTGCAGCTAATTGTTGTTTAGTCTCAGCATCTTATGCTTCCCGTTTCAGTGTCCAACAATAGTTGGCCAGAATTGATGGATTTAACTTGCCCTGATAACTGCTTTTCCATTGTTGCAATGTCCTGATGAAATCTTTCATCATATTCAGTGCTGACTGCACCATGGTTAGCAGGGAAGAAGTCCAAACCTGAAAGCAGTCCAGTGTTAAGCGGAGTTCTTATTTGATGGGTAATAGACTTAAAATAGTTGTAATAGTTAAATACTATACTACTTTGTCTAAGGACCTGGGGCCTCATGTATAAAGAGTGCGTACGCACAAAAATGTTGCGTAAGAACATTTCTACGTTCAAATCGCGATGTATAAAACCTAAACTTGAAGTAAAGCCACACACATTTCCACGGTACCTCATACCCTGGCGTATGCAAGTTCTCCGCTCGGTTTTGTAGACTGGCGGCACCCATCGTCACAGCAGTGCTACTGTTCCCGTATGGTTATCCTTCCTTTTTCAGATCCACATCCCTGACGCGGCTTTATAAATACACTGAAATTAACTGCATATTGTTTATTAGTTTAATACATCTGATTGTAATTAACCTGTAACAATATAATGGTCCACAGAATGGTCAAACTATTCCAAATACCATAGCTGCGTTAGCGTTAGCAATGTTACTCTCACTGCACCTTCTTCTTCTTCTTATAGCTGCTCCTGTTAGGGGTTGCCACAGCGGATCATCTTTTTCCATATTACTCTCACTGTACCACTCGGAGCAGCTGATTGGAAAGAGAATTATTGGTATACAGCATCAAGCACACACTGCCTCAGCCATGCTTCATATTTGAACTGCTTCTCACATGGAAAACACTTCAAAACCTTTCTTGTATGGAGCTCGCGGTTCAGAAAGAGTTTCATCCCAAGAGCTCTAAACGCAATCAATCAGTCCATCAACTGCTCCTTGTAGAACTGTTTGTACTTATAAATACAATCACCTTACTGTAAACTTGCACTACAATTATACTATTGCACAACCTGAGCCACTTTATAAAGCGCGTATTTACATATGATGACGATATCATTTTTAAGATGAAATGCAGCAAAATATGTTTATTATATTATACAGATAAAACTTTAACTTCATTTAAATAATCTATATTGTTAATAATTAAAGAACACGGTGTCACAACGCTAGCAAGGATCTGGCGCTCCATTTATGGATTGTTCCTGCCTCGCACTGTATGCTTCACTGGGACTGGCGTGAAGGATAGAATAATTAAACATGTACTATGAAGATATTTCAATGTTCCTTAAACGTTTTGAAGATTCGGCGTTATAAGCTTACAGATGGCTTAACGTCTATTACAGAGCTGATTGTGTGGCGAGTGGGTATTTGGAGAAAGAAAAGGAAGGACAGGAATTGGGGGTTAGTACGTTTGAAAGAAACAGTACTGCTGCAGTAAATTATTTCTTCGAAGGTCGCGCACAATCACTGCGCCACCATGTTCCCATGTTTAATAACATGCTTTAACTCCTATCATCATGAGAATTATATCAAGTATACATCTCAGTATTTTAATTATTCAGAGAGTTGTAATATTACGAATGTAATGGATTCTATGTCCTGTCAGAGGAAGACAAAGCACGGAAGCACGTAGTGATTCACACACATAGAGCACATAGAAGATCAAATACAAAACAAAGCATTTAATGTGCTACTTAAGTTACGATGGGATTTGAGAAACTAGTAAATTAAACGATTTTCAGATGAAGTTTATGATGTTCTATTTTAATGACAAAATAAACTATGTGATTAAAGTGGAAATTCCGAGATTAAAGTGCTTTTTCCCACTGTGTGCCTATTTTTTTTTCTCTGTACCCTAATAAGCTTTCATATGACACTCAGACGGTGGGCTATGACTCGCCTTTTCATGACGAATTTGATATCTGACAACTTCTTTTTTTATTTCGGGCACTGTGCGAATTTGTGAACTTGAGCTTTTGAGTTTCTCTGACACTCTATGTCACTCGATCAACTTCCTTTTCTTGTTTATACCACTGTTTAAACCAACAAATAGTACGTTTTTCCTTGCCTCCACCTGGTATTCGCTGAAATTGTTCTATTTTTCCTTGTGCTTTTTCCTTTGTCTTTTCACAGAACACTGAGCCTAAGGCATATTTATATTGCTTTACTTATTGAAAGAGGCGTAATTCTGGGAGGAGACAAGGCGGGACAGCAGGCACGTGCACATGCGTTTCTTTTCACACTGATCGGGATTTATGTAGCGGAAGAACATGGAAGTTTACGTACACACAGATTTATGCATCTGGATTTTTCTGTGCGTACGCACATTCCCGCTTTTGTGCTTACGTCATGTTATAGTGTGAGTTCTACGCACGGCGTTATACATGAGGCCCCTGAAGAGGACCAGATGATGATATGTTTATCAACTACAAATGAATCGAACCTAGTATGCCAAAGCCTAATTGCAAACCAGAAATCAAGATCAAAGACAGACAGTATATAATCAGAAACCAGAAAATCGAGAAAGAATATGTGTTTTGCTTGTTAGAATTTTATTTCAAATTTCAGGTACTGAAAGACTCTTTGAGCTGAATTTACAGGGTTGCGCTGTTGGCACAAGGCATGGTTTTTATGCTACACAACTTCCATGGCAACCAAGAGATATGTTCCAGTACCGGGAATAATAGCATGGCGACTCCTGATTGTAAAAAAAAAATAATGGAGCATTTGACCTTGAGGCTTATTCTTAATAGTTGTGTTTTGGGAAAGGGGAGCAATATGTTCCCTCTAATACCATATCACAGATTCATATGGAGCCCAGAAGAGTGATACAGTAACTAGGACAATGGACTGTAGGTTACTATTATACTACTAATTTACAGTATGACCCTAAACAAGATGTTCACTGATCCTACTTTAATTGTATAAAGGCCACAAATGAGAAGTTTGTCCTAATAGACTTTACTGCTAAATACTGCTAAGAAGTACAGTAGCAATGTTCTTTCTTGTTTAACTTCTATAGCATTAATATTTCATGCATATAAAATATTTTATAATACATTTGAACAAAACAAAAATATAGGATGTAAACAGGTATTGTATTTAAATTATTTATATATACAGTAATAGAAACAATATGTACAGTATAAATGTAAACTAGTTTCTCAATAGAGTTCTGAAGAATTATAGCTTTGGATGTCTCTTTTTAAAAACTGCATAACTTTAAGCAGGGTTTTTGTTTAGCACTGTTAAGAAACTAGATTGTAAAATTTGAATATACAAGTCAATTCAAAATTGCACTGGGGCACTACACAATGGCTCACCCTGTGCTCTTCCCCCTAAAAGGTCACAAGAAAAGGCAGTTTCCCCTGATGTATTAATAAAGTATATCAAGTTAAATAAAAAAAATTAGTGTATAAACAATTAATGCTAAAACAAAATACGATACAATAAATGTTATTGTTAAACAGTATGTAAAATGTGAAATTTCCCTAGTTATAGAATTATATGCTCCATTGTTTTGTTTAAAACTTACAAACAGAATAATAAACAAACTTAGAATAACCCCTAGAAGCATTATTTTTTAAATTATGCAATGAATATAACTAACCACAATGAGAGAGCAGTGATAAAATACAAACCTGTCTTGGAGTCATGCAAATAAACATTACGATCCTTCTACAGTAAAACCATCTGATTTTCCCAAGCATTACTCATCACATATTTTAAGTTAAAAGACAACAAATATATTTCATATACTGCCATTTGAAAGCATAAAATCATTTTACCCTTGCCAGTTTCCTAAGTTTGTTGACCGTGAGATCTATGTAGCACTCTCAGCACATCACATGAAACACACATACATTAAAAGAAACTGTAGCAACCCAAAAAAAATCTAGTCAATGAAATAAAATAACAATACTCCATCAGTTTAATGCTGCAATACTGACTTTTACAACATGGGTGTTATGTCGAGAATTAAACTCTGTGTTTCTTTAAGAGTTTTGTACATAGTTGATTTCATAAAAGACAAGGGGCATGATGGGAATAGAGGGGTGTGGTGAACTGGGGGTTTGTGGTAGAAAAAAAGAGAATAAAAAGGAAGAAAAATGTTTGGGCAAAACCTGTGTGTAACAGGTTTGGATATAACAATGAGTTCACATATCTTATTCTTCTTTCGGCTGCTCCTATTAAAGGTTGCCACAGCGGATCATCTTTTTCCATATCTTCCTGTCCTCTGCATCTTGCGCTGTTACACCCATAACCTGCATGTCCTCTCTCACCACATCCATAAACCTTCTCTTAGGCCTTAGGCACATGTACAAACCAAAATGGGTTCACATATACAACTTCTAATTAATTTACTGATCCATACTTAACTGATTCTTCTGTATTTTATCAGGATTATATTTTAATATTTATCAAGGTAATTTTTAAACATCTTTCTGGCAAAAGTTAGATGGTTGTATTTCCTAGCTCTACTAATGAGCCATGCAGCAGCATTTTTAACTAACTGAAGTAACTCCAAGATTTTAGGGTATTTTTGGATTATCCAGTGGTCAGACAAGATGTCTAAACTGTTTCAAGAAACAGCCAAGTTTCAGTGAAGTACACAGCAGAGATCAATGTGTCTACAAATGGAAGTACAGTTGAAACTTGAGTTTATATAATGTCTTTTTAGATCTACTGTAACAAGGGACTGAAATGATTTCAGCAGTTACCATAAATGGTTCTTGCTTTTTTGCTGTGGTTTCTTGCCACAGATTCTGGATCGCCATGGATTAAATTTTCCTTTTCGTGCTTGAATCAGTTTGCCAAATGACTGTCCTTAACCCGGAGAGCAGCACCATATGGGGCTGAGCTGGATTGGTATTGTGTTTCTGTAGATTTTGCTGTTGCATTCTCTATTCAAAGTTTTGATCTGCAATTGAGGGTTGCATCATCCAAGTCAGTCTGATGTTTTTTTGTAACCGTGGAGTTTTATTTTCAATTTGTGATGGAGGGAAATTGAATATTGACTCGCAAAATATAAGCCATAAAAGGCAGTAGAAGTAAGAAATTATGGGTGGGGGTTGATTTGTTTTGAACCAAGTCTTGTAAAACTTGACTTATTTGTATGGAATTTTATTTATTATTAAAATCAATAAAATCCAAAAAAAAAGAAGAATTAAGAAATTGAATTGTTTGCGAAATGTTTCAACAGGTTACTAGTGACTCATTTTTACTTGTCTTTGTTTCTTTCAGTTTTTTTTGTGCATTAGATTTGGTTCTGAATATGGTGTGTAAATAGTTAATATTGCTTGTAAATAGAGATGTCTTACGTTTAGTTTTTCTAAATTAAAAGACCACTGGGTTTGAATTTGCTACAATGAAAATGTCTCCAGATTTGGTATAAACATGTCCAACACTTTCATTTAGAGTACTAGCTTTACTTCGAATGGAAGGATTTTCTTTTGATCTTTTCAAAGTACAGTGAAACCTTGGATTGCGAGTAACTTGGTTTGCAAGTGTTTTGCAAGACAAGCTAAAATTTTTAATAAATTTTAACTTGATAAACAAGTGAGGTCTTGCAATACGAGTAGTACGTATACGCTATGTCCGCTGAGCGTCATGTGGGGATTATGGGTAATCGTCTCCCATGCTTGTTCTCAGTCAGCGCGTCTCACTCATATACTCAACATCAGTATGAGCTTATACTGTTTACTATAGCATGGTGACCACGTGTGTTTATGCGGTAACGTGCGAGTCCCTGTCATGAACCCCAAAAAACGAGGCTGAGTCTCAGTACTTTAGCAAAACCAGCTTTATCCAGCGTGAAACAGGAACATCAGGGTTATTTATTGTAGCGGGATCTACCGCTCTCCTATGCAGAGACACAGCAATCAGACAGGGTCGTGACCAGGTTAGTGGCTAAGTAATACTTTGCTCTTGCATTTATAATGTTCCTTGCATCACCCATCGACAGCAGGGGCTTATTACATGACCGCAATCTTTTCTGATTCAATTTTATGGTGAACTGCTACAGCTATGGGAGGCTGCGGTTGCTTCGGGGCGCTCTTCCGCATGTCGTCCCGTTGGGTGGAATCCCAAAAGTGTTTAGAAACCTTACAGTGCGTAAACCATTTTTTAAATTTTGTGTCCAAGTATAGTGATACTTCTTCAGGCAAAAGCAACTGTAATTGGACAGGTTTCCTTGTTAATGTCGCAAAAAAAGAAAAAGATTCCAGTGAGCCAACAGATAGCAGTGATTCCGTTAGTTAGAGTGAAGATTTTGTATTAATCATTTTTATATAAATACTAGCAGAATACCCGCGCTTCGCAGCGGAGAAGTAGTGTGTTAAAGAAGGTATGAAAAAGAAAAGGAAAAATTTAAAAAATAACGTAACATGATTGTTAATGTAATTGTTTTGTCATTGATATGAGTGTTGTTCCCATATCTATATCTATCTATATCTATATCTATATATATATATATGTATATATATATATATATATATATAGCAAAATACATATCTATATACATATCTACATATACATATATATATATATATATATATATATATATATGCATACCTATCTACATCATATATACACACACATATACATACATACATACACAGACACACACATATATATAATTTGTGTGTGTGTGTATGTATGTGTGTGTGTGTGTGTGTGTGAGTATACACATACATACAAACATACACACAGGTATATATAAATATATGTGTATATATATATATATATGTATGTGTCTATATGTGTGTGTATAGCTTTGATCACTGAGTGCAAGGGAAAAATAATAAAATGTAGTCTATAAGTTATTAAACAGTAAAACATTAACGTTTTATGAAGTAAAGTTACATTGAGCACTACTGGAGTGGTTGCGGGTAAACTACATTTTAAAGACGGTATAACAGAAGAGGTAAGTAGTACTAACAGCAGCTAAAATGTATATGGATCATCTCTCGGTAGTAGATCCCTTTTGAAAGGCGTTACACGACGGCTGTGGTATAGAAATTACATTTTCTATGTGAAAGTCCAAATTTCTGCCTCTAATAATGTGCCTTACCAGCAATTAAAGAAAATTAGTTTTGTGTTCTCTGCAGTGTTAAGAGAGAAAGGCTTTGGTTTGGGATAAAAGGAAAAAAGGTGTAAAGAAAGGAAAGTTGCGTTTTTCTTTTATATAGTATAGAGAGATGTGTTCGCTGACGATATGAGCGCCTTTTGGGGACAGTCGCGGTGGGTCTTGTGCAGACTGGTGAGACGTCCCAGCTATTAATCGGCTGTGATGGCACTGTCAGTCCTTCACTCCTGTGCGTGTCTTCATAAGAGCTGACGACCTCATAATCGTATACGTGCAAAATAAAGTGCGAAGCGCCTTAATATTATTTTGCCGCAGAAGCGCAGTCAGCGTGTGAAAGGCCGGCACAGCTATGCGCGCGCGCCGGCTGCTCGACTTTTGCTGGGCAGGAGACGGCAGTTTTTGCAGACACGTTCACATGATCAAAAGTCTCCGCGCTCTTTGGAGGTCATTCATATACAAAATACCCGCGCCTCGCAGCGGAGAAGTAATGGGTTAAAGAAGTAATGAAAAAGAAAAGGAAACATTTTAATAATAACATAACATGATTGTCATGAGTGTTGCTGTCATATATATGCCTGCCTAAATAAGTCACCCTCGCTTCGCTCTTACTTTTTTACCGTTCATTTAATCATGGCTAGTGGCGGAAAAATTATAAAATGGAAGGAGGATTACACTGAGTATGGCTTTACCAAAACAATTATTGATGGCGAATCGATTATTCATAAAGCTTGAATTGGTGATCTGTTTTTGTGTGTTAACCTCATATTTTTTCATACTTCTTCTCAAACCAAGGTGGTGCGAGGCTAAAATGAATTGGGATGCGCTGATCAATGTTATCGGTGTACCAGGAAATCATGCATTGACAAAAGTTCCCCTTTGATTGTAATGCAAAGTGTGATTAAATGCATTATTTTTTAACGCGTTATGGAGCACATGCATCGAAGCTTCTCAGCTGTGCTTGTGCTAAGAAAATTAAACATTTTAAAAATAACGTAACACGATTGTCAATGTAACCTTTTGTAAGTAGTGCCTGGAGGATTCAGTGTGGAGAAAGTCTAGAGACAGAGTGTGTATTAACGTGGATTTCTCTGTATTTGGTGGCAGTGTGACGAAGTTGCTTCAGAAGACGGCGTTAGCCGCGGAGCTCAGCTCAGAGCGAAATGAGGTAAATGGGAGGGGAGATGATGACGTGACTCCCCCACCCGCCTTAACTGTCAATCCTCCACAAACACAGTCTCTCGGAATTTGCATAAGCACACCCCTTCACCTGCAATTTTAACTTAGTTACAAAGTGATCAAAACTCTCGTTTATATCCTGCGTCCTCTCATTAAACTTGTATCCCGCATTATCCTTGGGCACGAAAAGCACCTGCGGCAGCCTGTCTATTAAGTTAATTTAAAGTTTAGGTTTATACCTCGCTTTGTTTCCGAAGTAGCTGTACTGATGAATATGGTAGTATGTCACTCGCTCGCTTCTTAATGTTTCGCTGCCTTCTCAATTCTTCAGCGTATTTTGGAGCGCTTCCTGGTTTTCTACATAGTGCGTTGACAGTCAGTTCACGTGATTACGTGGGCGGCGTGATGATGTCACACGAAACTCCACCCCCACGGCGGTCAAGCTCAACTCCATTACAGTAAATGGAGAAAAATACCTTCCAGTTATGACCATTACGCGTAGAATTTCGAAATGAAACCTGCCCAACTTTTGTAAGGAAGCTGTAAGGAATAAGCCTGCCAAATTTCGGCCTTCTACCTACACGGGAAGTTGGAGAATTAGTGATGAGTCAGTCAGTCAGTCAGTCAGTCAGTCAGTGAGTGAGTGAGGGCTTTGCCTTTTATTAGTATAGATTTGTGGGTTGCGAAACGAATTATCTGAGTTTCCATTATTTCTTATGGGGATATTAGCTTTGATATACGAGTGCTTTGGATTACAAGCACATTTCCGGAACAAATTATGCTTGCAAACCAAGGTTCCACTGTACAAAGGTGACATATTCTCTAAAAAGGCAAATTATGAAATGTGTGTGTCAGGCTAAGTATCCATGATGGGAAAATGTTTGGAAGTGCTGAGATTTTTCTGAGAACTTATATTGTTTGTATAAGCAGAATTATTAGTTGTATGTGTGTCAGCTGACCAAACAAAGAGGATTTAAAAGTGAAGTATGTGTCACATTTATAAATAGAATATTGATATTGCTTTAATTCAAGAAAATATTTGGCCTTGGTCAATTACCACATCGGGAACCTCCTAAGTTATGGGAAAACTTACAGAAGCACATTTCTGAGATATATAGACGGGAAATGCAACTGATGGCACTATGACACACAATTACACATCTGGAAGCTCACAAGGTTGAAGTATTGCAAATTATTGAGGAAATTACAATAACTTGAAGTCAGATGATGCAACATTTCTGGAGTTGTGGCTTAACATATTAAGTCATACAATTGTTCTTTTAAGGATCACCATTCTATTGTGTTTATGGCAATTATGTACTGTATGTGCCGCTGATGTAGGCAACAATGAACAAAAGTTAGAATGTTTGACCCATTTCTTCTTTGTATCAGCAGCTAAACTAACTGATGAAATATTTACTACATCTTATTTATCCAAAGGGTGGAGTGTATTGGAGTGAAAAAATATAGCTTTTTACAGTTTGTTAAATATTTAATATTTAATTTGTGCAGCTTTTAAGTGAATAAACTGTGTAAACAAGACTGTATTGTAGAGCTCATAAGGAAAAGCTAGCAACATTTTGATTGGGTATTTAAACAGAAGTTTAACAGGCAAGTGCCCTTTTTGGAAAGAAGGACGGATCAGCTAGCACTTGACAGTGACTCATAGGAATGAAAAAGTGTTTTTCAGAAGAAATAGGATATTGTGATGTATTTAAACAGGCCAGATAATGATAATGGGAGATAAGCAGATGTAAAAGCAAATGCTAATATAGGTCTTTTAGCAGTTAGATTGTTTAAGATTTAGGCTCCAATCACCTAACCACTATGTGTATGCTTGTAGTAAGGTTAATAAAATAAGTTATTGGGAACTTTTATTCAAAGTGTTATTCCACTTAGCTAAGAGTAGCTTCATTAACATTGGAAATGATCAGTTGGCCGGTTTCAGTTCAGCTCTTTCCAATTTTTGCATTAATCAGCCAGCAAGGCAACAATAAAAGATTTCAAAGCAGTTCTTCCACATAATTCTCTTGCTAGCTCCATTTAATGGCATTCCAATGCCCGCAATCATCACATCTGGCTTAAGAAGGAGAAACAACTTGGCTGCAGTTAGAAGATTAAGGCTGCAAAACTAATAATGAACTATCTGATACAAACCTTTCTGTATTTACTTTGTTTTAAATCGATTCAGTTGTATATTTTCTTTGATTTTAACTACTGTTTGGCATGTCTGTTTTCACTGCAAATAAACATAGACTAAAGTAAAGTTTTGCTATTATCTTACTGAATCTACCTTGTGATTTATTGTGACACTTGAAATCGCCTGGGTTGGAGGTCCTGGTTCTTTAGAACGAGGAATTAAGATACTCTTCTGTAGGATCCACTAACCCCATTGTTCATTGGAGCAGGCTGTGATCTGCTTGTTCAGTTTCAGTTGTGGTAAACTGGGAGCAGACTGTGTTTTGTGGGTTCTTCAGTGTACAGCCTTCCATTGCTAAGGTATGCAGAGTTGAAATCCTCTCAAGGGTAGACAGCCTTTGTTAGGATATTCAGAGGTTAAATGCTAAATTATTTCAGTTGAAATGGGACCTTGTCTGGGTATTTAGTTTAGAACTCAAAGGATAAATCCACTCAGGGTAGTCAACTCTTGTTAAGAATTCCATGGGACAGTATTGTGGGATGTATATATAAAACAAGGCCAGTAAGCTTAAGAACATTATGTAGGTGTATCTTTGATTTGTCTTGTTCATTAATTAAAAAAAAACCTTTGGAAACTAAAGTGCTTTTTGTGGACACTTCCACAAAAAAACATGCTCTTTATAAAAAAAATAGAAGATGTCCTCATAACCTTGATTATTCAGGAGATATGTCCAAGAGGGTCATTTTCCTCTAAGTTTGTTTCAGCTTTAACAGTAATACAATGTGAGGCTGCTCACAATGGGGCAATTTAAAGTTGCTAATCCAGAAACCCATATTTGATTGTAAACTGAGCATATGGACAATTTCTTGTACATTCCCATAATCATCAATATGAATGTGATTGTATTTTAAGGACAAGTCCCAAGACAGCTTCTGACTTTGTGCATGCTTGTTTCTGTCAGTGGAAAAGCTTTCTTGTCCTTGAAAAACTTTACATCAGTAAAAGCAGATATATCATTGGATAGCTTGAAAGAATTTTTGCTAATAACTGTCTGGATGTAGCTAACCCATAACGGCCACAGATTTTTTTCATAATAATCATGAAGATAAAATTTAAAACAAGAGGAGGGGGTAGTGTTTTGCAAAGAAATGCTCTAATTGTTGCTAAAGAACATCAGATTAGGCTGCTTTATGTTAGTGTAAATAATATCAAAGTAATATTATTCGAAGGTTTCATCTTTTTACTGTGAATACTTTGTGTATTCGGGATTGAGTAAACTGATGCACAGCAAGTCAACTTTCATGGTGAATACTCCATCAGGTATCAATAGTACAGACAACAGCAGAAGACATCTAGAGAGACATAATTAGCACTCTGCCACAGCTCATTAAAGCACTTACATAGAATTTGGTATATCTAATAACATCTTGCAATACGTCTTGCTTTGAAACCAGTAAAGAATGACTGATTGATTGTTATACTTCAGCCTCTGTAATTTTATTTTACATCTCATAGCTAATATTTGTCTGTAAAAACATGTTACAATTTCTTTTTAGTTTAGATCTGATTAAGAATATTATTGCCCGCATAAAAAATAGAAATAACACATATTAACCAGTCTGCTGTTTTAATTCTCTATGAAATTATACTACATTAAACTGGACAAATAAAGTGAGCTTTACATGATGTGATATAGCGGGTCCGCGGCTTCAAAAGAATGGCCAGTTTTAAAATAATCCTAATAGCCATGTCAGTCTCAGTGGGCGCAATCGCATGACCGCGGGGAGTTAATGAGGTTATTGGGTTGAGTCTCACCTGCATGTGAGGGTGCGATCATTTTCAATTGCTTCATCAGCTTCCTGCTGTATGTGATTAGATGCTGCACCCATGGAGCCATATAAGTACGAGCTGACACAGATAGAGAAAGAGTTAGAGAGATTGAAAAATAGAGAACGGAGGTTAGAGGTTGGAGGAGGAGGAGAAGGAGGAGGAGAGGAAGAAGAAGAAGAAAGCTGGAGGCTGAGAGTTGGTGCGGGACAGAGTGAGCGAGAGCAAACTCACTAGAAAGCAGGAGAAGAGCCCTTGAGGTGGAGAGCAAACTCACTAGAGAGCATGAGAAGATCCCTTGAGGTGGAGTGTGTTGCTGACACTCGGTAGAGGGGCAGCTGGAAGTGGTCACTCCAGCTGAGCAGTCCCAAGGAGCTTGAGTGACTGGTAGTGAGTTTAATTCACCTCAGAAGGTAGCAGGAGTCAGGGAAGCTTGGGACTCTGATCCCTAGCGTGAGTGCCTTGGCTGTTGTGGGAATCTGAGTCTCAGTCCGGCGAGAGCTATACATAGCCAGGGGATGGAAGGCTTCCAGACCAGGTTGGAAGGTAAGCTGCACCTGTAGATATAGAGTGAATCCCCTGCTGCAAGGCCCATATGGGATGAGCAGGGGAGCCGTCAGTTAGAAGGAGAAGACACCAGATTTTTCAGCTTCCTGACTTTGTCTTAACCTTGTTTTAAAGGATTTCTTTTTTAATTTTAACCTCCACTTTACACCTGTTTTTTGGGTTATTTATTGACTGTTTGTTGGAACACTGCACTATTTATTTGAAAACTGTTTTTGTTTTGTTTCTAATAAAAGCACTTTGCACCGTCTCCTCGCTTCGTTTGGTATCCTCATTGTCCAGCTCATCCGGTTACATTATCGATGGTTTTGGGTTCGAGAGGCTCCCTGAAGAGAACTGAGAGCATGAACCAGGACCCGCATCATCACGCATGAATTTTAACTCACATTTATTTAAATGTACTGTATTTGTTTGACATTGAGCACACAATTTTAAAATAATCTCAGAACAATATGAATCAAATTAATTGAAGCCAGTGAAATTAAACTTAAATTTGCTTAAAACATTAAATAGTTTGAATTAAGTTACTATTGGTCAACAGGAATGAAATGTAAAATTCTTGGAGTGAGGTTGACCAGAAATAAATGTTTGCAACTCAATAGTTGTAAGTTTATTTTAATAAGTTACAGAGTGATCAATATCATATTTAAACTGCAGCGTAATTCTAAATTTATTGAAGAATGCAAAACTATTCCCAAAAAGAAACTAGCATCTCATGTAGCATTCTGTGTAGGTTTGAGGTTCACTTTTTTCAGTGAAAAAAGCATTTGAAAGAGCTACTGAACAAAAATCATGACTTCATTTACTGCTGCCTCTACTTGGGATAAATAGGTAAGATTCGTCTTAAGGTCGTGTCACATTAGACACCTTTTCCAGCAATTTTCAGCCTCTATTTACATAATCTCAACAATTAGGAAGAAATCACAGCGACTCTGTAGCTGCTAGTCATGTAGCCTGACAAACCCAGAGATTCACTCCAACTAGTCCATGACTCGCACTGTTTTGCCTTAAGTTGTAAGCATGGGCTTTATATATACATGAGAGCAGAAGTACAATGCATATAATGCAGCTAGGAGATTTTTGGGCCTCAAAAACACGAGAGGTTCACTTGACTAATGTCTCGTGTTTTAGCCGAAGCCCGCCGTAGCATACGGCGGTGTAAGAATAGGAATGGAAACCAGTGAGAAAGGAATTCAGAAATCAAGAAGAAAGAAATACTTCTTGAAAGACACAGTTGTGAATAGGTGTTTTGCTGGAGATGACAGATAATGAGTCGAAAGATCTAATCGCGGAAAGAGCTTGAATTTCAGCAGGACGAACCAGAAGAGAAATATATATAAGAGATGACACAATGGAAAAATGTTTTAAAAAGAGCTGGGCGTATCTGTTAACCCTTTATACAGCACTGGCTCCAAAAGGGAGGATGCTATTGGCTATCAGAAAAAAGTGGTGAGCATGCAATTTTGTAATGGAAAGTTATCACACAGCCTTAATTTGACATGCCCATTGATTTTTAGTAATGTAAATAACATGTTCTGGCAAGAGAACAGCAAATGCAGTCACCAAGTCTGAAATTTCCTATAACTTGAAGCTATATACCATAACAATGACTTTAGATGTATGTATGGGAAAGACCTTTAGGGCTCATCAACACTCAAGGACGAGAGTGGTGCTGTTGCTTAATGCCTTTTCTCTTCCTCCCTCTGCAGAATGGATGATTGATGAACAAACCACTAATGATGTCACTTTTGTGTTTTGGCCTATTGGACCTGCCTCTTCCACCTCATCTTCCTGAAAACCATCTCCACCACCATCTCAGATTCAGTCACAAAGTGACTTACATCTGAGCGAGATGACCCCCACAGCACATCCATTGCATGTTTTTTCCTTCATTTTGGTTTCTCAGTTATATGGGGATCTCTTAGGTTTCCCTAACCCTTTAAGATTGTGTTGCCTCTTTGTTTACAACATTAAGAATACATCTACTCTTCATGATAACGTTTACTATTTTTGTCATGAATTTTAGTTTCCGCAATGGAAAATAAGGTTTAATTCTTATGTATCTTGAGCAAAAACAGACAGTAGCTGCTATCCAGAATTCAGACCTAGACTGGAATAGAGTGTTCAGCTCACATTTAGACAAGATTCACACTTCATGTTGCAAATCAAACACCTATGTGTGTACTTGTTTTAACACTCCAAAATTAGCTTCCAGTGGATCTATTTTATGGTCTTTCTCAATATCTATTCTAAACATAAATGTTCTTGTATAATTTTGAAAATAGCCCCATTTCAACAAAAG
Organism: Polypterus bichir lapradei; assembly: GCA_026402145.1. NCBI lineage: Eukaryota > Metazoa > Chordata > Cladistia > Polypteriformes > Polypteridae > Polypterus > Polypterus bichir. Next base: position 12,487,215 of record JANRMT010062794.1, on the reverse strand, counting down.
AAAGCTCATTTAGATCTACTGTAAACTGGCATAGCAAATGTAATGTTTTGAGTTATTGTCTTGCTTCATGATAAAGAGGCTTTGGGGCATTTTTAGAGTCATAGCAATTGAATTTTATGTAGTAAATAGTGATTGTGCTTTTATTTATTTTTAATCTTTTTTCTATCTTTTAACTTATATACCCTTGTATACTTTTTGCCTTTTTTGTGTTGCTTGTTATTTTGTTATAAACCTCTTTTCCCAAATTTACTTATTTAGGACTTTCCTGTGGGACACCTTTTGCCACTGCCTGAGCACTATAGTGTTAACTAACTTGGTAACAAGAATTCTTACCATTTTTATTTTGATCTCTTCGCTTTGAACTTAGATTTTTACTATTGTTTGATTCTTGATTAAGTGTATTTAGGGTTGTCTTTTATTGTATTGTCTTTTTGTTTGTTTTTCTGTTGATTAATTTCTGTAATTACTTTATATATATTTTAAAGTTTTTAATTATGAACTTTGGGATTACTAAAATTTTGTAAAAATTTGTATGGATATTTATTTCGTTTATAAATTAAAAATTCATACTTTTTATTTTTGGGCAAAATGTTTTAAGTGATTTTGTCCCTTCCGTCTAAGGCAGTGGTTCCTAAACTCAATCCTGGGGACCCACTGTGGCTGCAGATTTTGTTCTAACCAACTTCCGTTTTTTATTGGACTCTTAGCCTAATTAAGTGAGTCATTATTTCCCAGTTTCTGTGTTTTGGAGTGTAGAAATTACAAAGTTTGGTAGATTTTTTTAAAAATGTAATAAGCAGTTATATGGGGAATACAGTATGTAGCGTTTTTTTAAGTCAATAACAGTATTTTCAACCTAATTTTCATTCTGCGTGTCCAGGTGTTCTGGTTATTTAATTGATTATTTAATAATTAGCGAGTCTGACACTGAAGTCGTTGTTGCTTTCATCATCCTGGGTGTCTGCTGTGCTGGTTGTTAATTGTCAGTATTTGGGTTAAATGAAAGGAGCAAACTACATAGGAAAAAGGGAAAATAAGAGGAAAACAACAAAAGAAAGTTAAGCATTTATAGCTTTAGAAAAAAATAGAAATATTTCTAATTGTCTTATAAATGCAAAAAACATACTGTTGTATTTTTCTGAATGCAGAATAATAGATGAGCAAAAAAAAAAACAGCTAATTAAATGAGATTATTTGTTATTGATTATTATCACCGATTGTGAATCTGGTTGGAACAAAAAGCTGCAGCCACAGTGTGTCCCCAGGACCGAGTTTGGGAACCACTGCTCTAGGGTATTATCATAACACAGGTAAGTGTGCTCATGGAACTATCTCTGACATGATTCGTACATTAATTGCTTTGGACAAGCATCACTTTGGTACTTTGGTAGATGTTTATTCTAGTTTAATCTGTTCTTTACATTTTAAACCAGAGCTCAACTTTGTAATCTTTCTCTTTTTCTGGCAAATGAATTTTTTGCCCTTTTATAGGCCATCAAATGAAAAAAAAAATCTTTAAAGCAAAAGGGCTTTGCAGCCTGCACAGGCTCATAAAGAAGAAATGCTAAAATCTTCAAAAAGTTACCAAAACTCCAAAGGTAGTTCACAAACCAAACAAGATAAAAAAAAAAAGAAACAAAATAGGGGAGGAAAAAAATTCCAAGCACTTACATTAGTAACCCCCAAAATCCAGCAAGAGTTTTTAACAATGTCAAAGTGTTGCAATACAGTGTTTGCAGGCTTATAATGGCCTGGAGGTACTCACACAGCTGCAGCATTAAGGGACCCTGTACATCAGTATATAGTAGACATAACAGATAATACTAAAAGAAGTAGTGCAATACTGTACATACAGAAAAGAAACAAAAACAGAACTTTCAAAATAATATTTAAAAAACTAAGGAAAGAATAAATAACATGTTGTGTCCAAGGAGATACTACTGTAGAGCTGGGGTTTGCAGTTACTACAGGAAAGTCAAATGACAGAAAAGATGATTTTGCAAAATTTAAATGGAGAAAGTTTCATCAACAGACTTTAGCTTGTCATTTTTTATGGTCATGGTTTCGATCCTTTCCCCAAAAAGGATCCACATCAGGACATTTCTCTGTGAAAACTGTACCAACTTCATAATATTTTTTGGAAAGGCTCTTGTCTCCTCACTGAGAAGGAAAGATTTAAATTGTTTAATCTAGAAAGTAAAAAATTAATCTCTTATATTAAAATAATACATCACAAGAACATTAGCAAAACAATTCACCTTATACTACAGATTGCTAATATTTAGGTTATTACTGAAGTTTTGTTTTGCAGTGTAAATTTGAAAAATGTGTAATTCTTTTAAGTAGGACATCTGAAAAACAAGCCGCATTCATGTCACAATTCTGCAGTTAGTTTTGCAAATTTATGCTAAAATTCCAGTTCTTCTTCCATTAGCTGATTACATTTGGCAGCAAAACTTCATTAACATGGAACCATGTCAAAAGCTGTTGAACTTTGAGATGACCATCTTCTGAAGAAATGTCATTTTCTGCCATGATAAGCTGACTGCAATCTGTTTTCAGGGCCTGTACACATCTAGTCCAAAATTCAGCTTTATTATTTGTGAGTGATCTTCATTGTCTTTGATTCTGCAGTGATGCAAATATGCAGTTTCTGTTACCCGAGGTATGGTCTTCATTAATGTATGAGGGCCCCCAGCATTTATGCGTAGATATGATGACCCTGAACCTCAGGGTGTGTTATCTGACTGCAGATTCAGACAAAGACATGATAGCACAAATTTAAAAAGAAAATTGTTTGGTGCCACCAAAAAAAAAAAAATGCTTGTCAAAAAAATCTTACAAACTCCACACCTGTGCTACTGCTAATAAATATTATGTGAATTTCTATCAGAAGTCATTTCATTTACAGTGTCATAATGGGCAAGATATGGTGTGACAAAAAGTTAACATGTCCTAAATGAACTGTAAACTAATTAATGTTAGCTAAGTAAAATTTGACTGAAAGGCTGCTTATTTCTAATTGTCACTAAGCCCAGCTTTTTTGGGTTAGGATTAAAATCATTTATCTTTGAGCAATACAAAGAAAATATATATATATATATATAGTGACAAAAGCTGCTATTCTAGTGCTCAACCCGGTACAGGCAGACGCAGGAGGCACACTGATAAAATAAATAAATGTTTTATCTTTCTTTCCTTCGCCTGTGGACAACGCCTTCCCTGTTCCCACAGGCACAACACAGTCCCAAATAAGCACAAGCCCACACAATTCTTCTTCTCCTTTCTCTTTGTCTTTCTCTTTTCTTCACCATTCCTCTCTGGCAAGCTTGCCCCTCCCCTCTCGACTCTGGCTTCTGGGGTTGTGGCTGCTAGCTCCTTTTATAGCCCACCTGGAAGTGCTCCAGGGGCCTCATGTATAAACGGTGCATCCGCCCAAAAATGTTGCGTACGAAAGTTTCCACGCTCAAATTGCGATGTATAAAACCTAAACTTGCCATAAAGCCATGCACATTTTCACGGTATCTCCAACCCTGGTGTACGCAAGTTCTCCGCTCGGTTTTGCAAACTGGTGGCACCCAGTGTCAAAGCAGTACTACTGTTCCAGAGTGGTTTCCTTTTCTTTTATAGATCCACATCCCTGACGCGGCTTTATAAATACACTTAAATTAACCGCATATTGTTTATTAGTTTAATGCATCTGATTTTATTTAACCTGTAACAATATAATGGTCCACGGAATGGTCAAACTATTCTAAATACCATAGCTGCTTTAGCGTTGCTACTCTCACTGCACCTTCTTCTTCTTCTTTCAGCTGCTCCCGTTAAGGGTTGCCACAGCGGATCATCTTTTTCCATATTACTCTCACTGCACCACTCGGAGTATGTATCTGTATCTGAGTGGGGAATCACTGCTCTACCGCAGCTGACTGGAAAGAGAATATACAGCATCTAGCACACACTGCCTCAGCCATGCTGTCTAGTGAACTGCTCACATACGGCAAAAGCTTCAGAGCCTTTCCTCGCGGTTCAGAAACAGTTTCATCCAAAGAACTCTAAATGCACTCAATCAGTCCATCAAGTTCTCCTTGTAGAACACTTTGTACTTATAAGTACAATTACCTCACTGTAAACTTGCAATACAGTTATAATATTGCACAACCTGAGCCACTTTATAAAGCTCGTATTTACATATGATGACATTTTTAAAAATTACATTTATCATTTTTAAGATGAAATGCAGCAAAATATGTTTATTAAATTATACAGATAAAACTTTAACTTAATAATTAGGCATGTGAGGACATGGTGCTGCAGCGGTAGCAAGCAGCAGACGGTCTGTTCATGGATTGTTCCTGCCTTGCGCTGTATTCTTGCTGGGGCTGGTGCGACACTGGAAGGATAGATGGATAGAATAATTAAACATGTCCTATGAAGATATTTCAATGTTCCTTAAAAGTTTTGAAGAATCGGTGTTCTAAGCTTATAGCTGGCTTAACGTCTATTACAGAGCTGATTGCGTGGCGATTGGGTATTTGGAGAAAGAAAAGAAAGGATAGGAATTGGGGGTTAGTACGTTTGAAAGAGACAGTACTGCTGCAATAAATTATTTCATCGAAGGTCGCGCACGGTGCAGCAAGCATCTTGTGTGAGGTATGAACAATCACTGTGCCACCGTGTTCCCATGTTTAATAACATACTTTAACTCCTATCATCATGAAAATGATATTAAGTATAAATCTGAGTATTTTAATTATTCAGAGAGCTGTAATATCACGAATGTAATGGATTCTGTGTCCTGTTGGAGGAAGAGCAAGGCCGTTTAAGAAGCATGTAGTGATTCACACACATAGAGCACATAGAAGAACCAATACAAAACAAAGCATTTAAAGTGCTACTTTAGTTACGATGGGATTTAAGAAACTAGTTAATTAAAAGATTTAAAGATGAAGTTTATGATGTTCTACTTTAATGACAAAATAAACTACGTGATTAAAGAGGAAATTTTGAGATTAAAGTTGACATTTCATGTTTTTTCCAACTGTGTGCCTTTTTTTCTCTGTATCCTAATAAGCTTTCATATGACACTCAGATGGTGGGCTACGACTCGCCTTTTCACGCTGACTTTGATATCTGACAACTTTTTTATTTTGGGCACTATGCGACTTTGTGAACTTGAGCTTTCGAGTTTCTCCGACACTCTATGTCACTCAGTAACTTCCTTTTATTGTTTATACCACTGTTTAAACCAACAAATAGTAAGTTTTTCTTTGCTTCCACTTGGTATTCGCTGAAATTCTTCTATTTCCCCCCGTGCTTTTGCCATTGTCTTTTCACAGAACACTGTGCTTAAGGGCTATTTATATTGATTTGCATATTCAAAGAGGCGTAATTCTGGGACGAGTTGGGGTGGGGCAGCAGGCGTGTGCACATGCATTACTTTTCACACTGACCGGGATTTATGTAGCAAAAGAAAGTGGAAGTTGGCGATCGCACAGATTTATGCATCTGGATTTTTTTGTGCGTTAAGCACATTTCCGCTTTTGTTCCTTACGCCATGTTATAGTGTGAATTCTGCACACGTTATAATGCATGACGCCCCAGGTGTTTGATGACCTATTTCTGGCTGGCCCACACAGGCTCAGGAACAACTGCAGCACAGCATCCCCAGGCGGCACCCCCAGATTCCAAGAGGGTTGTAGGGAACTCCATCTCCCATGGAGCCTTGTGGGAATCCGAGGCACCACTGCCACCCAGGGGGGCTGCCAGGCTTGCTCCCTGGACCATACAGTGAAGAAGAGTCCCGGCCAGACAGGGACACCGGCTGTTTGTGACTAATATATATATATATATATATATATATTATATATATATTATATATATATATATAAAATAATTTTTCATTGCTGAGGACTGTATTTAGTTTAAAGTGTATGACACTAGGAATTTTTTTGTCTTGCTGGCACTATAATACTAATTTTCTTTTGAATATTTTCTTTGGTTCTGTGCCTCCACATTGCACCACTGGTTCAGTTATGTTACAGATGTCCTGAGTTTGAGTGTGCACAAAGGTGCCAGTACACGGGGTGTCACAGTGAATCTAGTGGTGTGAGCATTAATGGCCCTGTACTAGTTGGAAGGATGTGACTGTGCAGGATGGCTGATGTCTCTAGTTTAATTACTGGATATTGGGTTTCACTTTCTGTGTCTGCGGTTCCCCTTGAAAGAGTTCGGTGTTTCCCCTCCTTATGACTGTTGTACTAGGGTGTTGTATTGTGTTAGCCATTATGGATGTAGTGAGAAGTTAGGCAAAATGACACCTTTTATTGGCTAACTAGAAAGATTACAATATGCATGCTTTCGAGGAAACTCTTGTAATCTTTCTAGATAGCCAATAAAAGGTGTCATTTTGCTTAATGTCTCTCTTTCTCCTTATGATAAATTAAAGATTAATGTCTTGATTTTTTTAGTTTCACGTTCTTCCGTGATAATTTTGGAGGATCATTTGGAGGATTAATATTTAGTATCAGTAATTATTGAAAGAGTTGTTATGGTCTTTCATCGTGAAATACTGGAATCATATCAGTCAGTTCTTAATTATAAGTAATACAGTCCACTCTGTAACAATATGCCAGTTGTACCTGAGGGGAAATGAACCAATTTACATGAACACTGACTTGTATGATTGGCATAGTAAGGAATGCAAATGATTAGGTTTATATGTCAGTTGCATTCAAGACCATCACTTGAGGGCCATACATTGGGGTTGCCATAAAATGTTAGACTGTGTTGACCTTAGCTTTTGGGAGCTCAATCTTAATATGACACATTGTACACATGACAGAGAGGTTAACACGTGTACGATTCCTTACAAGAAGCCAGTCTAGCTTATTGAGAAAAACCTCCACAGTGCCAATAAACAATACCACAGCAGGACCACCTGATTGCAGTTATGATAGATAGATAGATATGTAAATATGTAGATAGTTAGATAGATAGATACTTTATTAATCGCCAAGGGGAAATTCACATACTCCAGCAGCAGCATCTCTGTATTATAAAAAGAAATCCTGGAAAGCAAAAGCAAGGCGACGATACATGATCTTCTCGGAAGTTCTCGAAAGACATTTAAAAGACCCACGAGACAAAAGAGACTTGCCACGGAGCGTCTCGCGGGGACCGTAAACATGAGACTTGGTGCCAAGAGACTGTGCCAGGGCCGTCTCATGGGGACATGGAACATGAGATTCTTGCAAGACACGCCCTACTTACAAAAAATATCATATAAGAGCACATGCATCAAAAAACAGTCAGTCGTGTAAAAGCAAGTAGTTTACACAGATCCTATGCTCTCAACACATATAAAGCGTATAGGGACAATATGGAGAATAGAGACACAAAGGCATTAGAGAGAAAAAAAAGCAGATAAGAGATTATGAAACCAGTAAAATTCGAAAGTATTGCAGCGTCCCAGCCAGGTTGCGGCCTTTTTGGTTTTAAGTGACTGTTCGGTCCGATTGAGGGAGGGCGGAGTACAGCACGGAAGACTGATAGCGGGGTATTGATTGATGCGGTAAGGGGGGGGGGCGAGACGCGGGGGATGAGGAGTTGGAGAAGGTGCTAGAAAGTTGTGTTTGGGGTTACAAAGTCAGCGATTGTTCAAGTAAAACTTTTGTGACACTTTATCATGTCAGTCGCTACAGTATCAAAGAAAAGACAGAAAAGATCGCGTTACCGGAAAACAAACGGTGATTAATCATCAGAACCAGGTGTAATTGAAAAAAGAGCAGGACAAATCGACATCAGAAATAAAAGGCAAAGAGTAGACAACAAAGTCTTTTCACATTTGCATCATTCAATGCACAAAACGTGGATTTACACAATAATAGACCATACGCTATGAGAATCTGTGATCCCGTAACAGTTAAAGCAATGACAAGTTGAATTTCAAAGAATACACAATTCGGTCAGGTGTATATTTATGATCACGGAGAAGCGATGCAAATTTTAACAGGCAAAAAGAAAGGTAATGTATATATTCCACAAATAACATTACACACCAAAGGAGATCGTGATATGCCATTCGTATTAAAATGTTTACATTTTACTGTGAGAATAGCTTTTGCTATGACAATCAATAAATCACAGGGACAAACATTAGAAAAAGTCGGATTATTTATTAGAGAAACAGAAACAATATTCACTCACGGGCAGTTATACGTTGCGTTGTCACAATGTGTCTCCAAAAAATATTGTTTTTAATGAAGCTTTAAAGTAAAAGTGCAAATACTGAAATTGAAACAATTCCAAAGAAAAAAAAAATTTTAATTGTATTTCCGATTAACCAAACACAGGGGTTGGCGAGCGAAGCGAGCAGGGGGCGAAGCCCCCTAGTACCGATAAAAAACAATATTAATTAAATAAAATGCAGTGCAAGTTATAAAATGCAAGGTGGCAAGTGCAAGGCAGGTATAACAGTTAATGACATTGTATAATAATGTTAATGTTTACTCCCCTGGGTGGAATTGAAGAGTCGCATAGTGTGGGGGAGTAACGATATCCTCAGTCTGTCAGTGGAGCAGGATGTGGATTATGTGGATGTGTTCCCCCATTTACTGAGAAATGAGAAGTGGTTCAAACATTGATCAATGGTTTACAGAGATACTTTTGTGTTCTGTACATTTGTTATAATGTACAGTATATTATTGACTCCTGCTTTTTAACAAATGCATCTGGATAAATGTCAGGCTCAAGATAATTACCTCCAAACCTGTTTGTTTATTGGAGCCAATGCATTGTGTATTGCATATGATGTGGACAATGTTTCAACTGATAATATGCCTGAATAATAAACTCCACAATAATTATCATGATGTGAGCTACAAATTGCCCACAAATGTCATCTGTTTATTGTTAGGTATAGTGTGGCAATATGATTATTAATAAATGATAACCAGTCACACTTCACACTTTTATATAAAATGTACCTGATGTTATTTTTCAACAGATTAGTGCCCAACAACACATACAGTAGAACCCTATATTAACATGCGTAAATATTCCTGATTTTTACATTTTCTTAAATAGTGTTGTTGAACATAAAAAAGATCTTGTCTGAATTAGCACAATTATTTTAGGGCTACGTCCACACTGCAGCTAAAAGTGACTCTGTTTTGATTTTTGTCACATATTTTATTTTCCTTTCTTTGACTGTTTAAATTAATTTTGTAAATTATCCCAATCTGATATGATTGTGTACAGATGCTAATGTGCCCTGCATGCACAAAATAAATAAAAACAATTTTTTAAGACAAATCTAATAAACACATGCTGGTTGCTGCACAATGTCACACACATGTTTCAGTGCAGGACTCCTGTGAAGAATAATAATAATAATAATAAGACTCTTTACATTTACATAATGTTTTTCTCACTACTCAAAGCACTTTTCATTGTGAGTTGGGAGCCACTTCAACCACTATTAACGTGTAGCATTCATCTGGATGATGTGATGGCAGCCATTTTTGTGCCAGTCCTCTCACCACACATGAACTACAGTATAGGGTGGTCCAGATCTAATTATGCAGTTTTCTTTACGCTATAACTTATGTTTATTACATAGAAAATCACCCGTAAAATCCCAGACCATCGAGAAGTGTGCGAACTGATGACATGAAGAATTGTCTTTGCGCCGAACTGGAATCCTCCCTGAATAAATCAAAGTCATCCAGATGATCTGAATCTGCATAATTAGATCTGGACCACCCTGTATTAGGTGATGAAGAGATGAGAGAGACAGGCATGAATGACTAGACCATGGTAGACAATTTAGCCTGTACATTGGGATACACCCTGCTCTTTACGAAGCATTCGAATTGATCTTTTATGACCACAGGGAGTGAGGGCCTCAGTTTTACAGCTCATCCAAAGGATGGCACCATTTCTAAAGCACAGTATCCCCATCACTGTACTGAGGCATTGGGATCTACAGTCAGGCCTCCTGTTTTCACCAACACCTCTTCCAGCAGCAGCCCAAGCTTTACCTAGATGGTCTCCCATTCAAGTCAGCTAATGATGGCAAGGTAGAAAAACAGAAAGTTCAAAATTGCAGCTATGGCTTTGTGTGCAGTTACCAATGACATATCTGTAAACAGGAACTGGTGGATATGAGAGTGCCAAGACTGGTGGGTGCAACATATCAAGGTTTTGAATGCAAAAGTACCTATGAGATTATTGTAAATGCTTTCTGAAAAGTTCTGATTCCATGTTGTTTTTTGCTTATCACACTTTTGTCATCACTTCAGAGTTGTGTCACATATGAATGAAAAAAATTAAACTGAGCTGCAGCGTACAAATCAAATGCATTGTTGTATATGCTGTTATGTCAATCTGGTTTATGCTCTGGTGGTTTAACAATAGGACTCTTGCTTTTAGTAGCTCAGTGGTGATCATGAAATCGAATAACAAACCTAAACAACAAAAAGGATCCAGGCAAGCTAGAGACAATTTCCCTCATTTGACTCTGTTACTGAATTTTTTCATTGGCCCCTAAGAAAATGGTAAATGGAACGCCCACATAATGTGAAAATATGTCTCTGATCACCAGGTCCACAGACTCTTACCTAATAAGGCATAAGTTAATTTGTTTCCCCCAGAGCCGCCCCTTGCTATACACAGATCATGCACTGTGTATGGGGTCCATGACCGGAGGACCGGTGGGGTTTCCTGTTGGGTGTTCACAGACCTCCGTGATTCAAGAGGTCCACTAGGCAGCCAATTGGATTGCATGCTTTTGTCACTTGGTTTACTTGACTTGAGTAAGATAACAAAACCCAATTCTACAGAGCTTTAAATTAGATTTGATCAATTGCATTAATAGGACACAGTGTAAGACATGTGGCTTAATTTATATAGGTGAAATCAAGAATTCCATTGGATTGAGGTATGTCCAACAGTTACGCCTCATAGAGAATCAAAAGAAAACAACAGCCCTTTATTCTCATTTTTCAGATACAACACATACCCCGATTATATTTGTAATAGAACATAAAACTACATGGAATAAGACTCTTAGGGTCAGGAAGGAACAGGATTGGATTCGGGCTGAATAAAAAGTGAAGGATCAAATTTTGGGCATGAAAAAATAATAATAATAATTAGGGCTATTAAGAAGGAATTAATGGGCTTAAATAAAATCTCCAGAATATAATTTTTATTTTTTTAGTAAATTTGAGGAAATTGGATTTTTAAATTTACAGACTTGCTCATTACCAGAATTATTTAAAAAATTAAAGGAGGTCAGTGTATCCAGGCTTAGCCTTCGGGCTCCAATCCCCTTCCCTAACGCCTAACCATAGTGTAACTGGGTGTCTTGTGTAACATCATTGACGTGTAATGCAAAGTGATAACCTCCTCAAAGGAGTAGAGCTCTGAATGTCTGCAACTTTACTCTATTAGGGTTAATGTTGTTTCATGAATTGTCAAATTAATATTGTTGACTGTCATCTGTTGTGATCATTTTCCATTAATGAGCAGAGAGTTTCCTTCAAGTCAACACCAGTGAGAAGTACAGAAAGGGAAAAAAAACGAAAACATGAAGAAGCAGCATGTGCTGCATTTGCAGGTAAGTTTTAGAAATCTAAATTTGTTCAACTCTCAATAAGCTAGCTAATGTTACATCAATTACTACTCTAAAGCTATTGGTTTAATTGAGTACTGTAACAATGGAGTAGCATTATGTGAAATAGTTTTGATATTGAGTGTTTAACAGATATTATATGATGTTACAATACCTAGCTGATGCATGTTTGAGGATTATTTATTGCAACTGTATAGACCTCAAGATGTACACATGCTGTTAAAGGTTGCTTACGTTAGTTGACATATGAAGTGTTCTGAGTGTTGTTGCACTGAGGACATGTTTGAAAATTTTACTAACACAAAAGCTCTATTGCTTAGTTTTTGGATGAATTGTGGAAAAGCAGCAGGCAAACAACTTTGACATGCAGAATGAGCAATTAGCTCAGATTAACTTCAACTGTTGATTAATTTTGACAGCTAACATTATAGATTTAGTTAATGCCTTATTGATATTTGCTGTCATGTGAAAGACAAAATGAAGTTTAGATAAATTCATAAGTGTAGGTGATTCATTCAAATTTTCAATTTTTAAATATTTAAATACTCAGCTTCATTTTGACCCTATGTTTATTTCATTAAGTAGGTTATTAAGTGTGTTCAGTAGTAGTTTTTATTTTATTATATTATTATTACTAGTATTAGTATTTTATACATTTTTATTATTAATAATAAGAATAATAATAGTAGTAATAGTTACATTTTAATTTTATTTTTATTATTATTATTATTAGTAGTAGTAGTATTAAAAATGTTTTTGGTGTTGTGTTATGCCACAAGGATCATTGTCGGCTATATCAAGTAATAAAGACTAACAGCACATTAATACCCTGGACCATTATTATTATAGGCCTTCATTAATACAGTAAATGAAACAAATCAATTGTTATATCATTGCCATTAAGTACCATTAAAGTGTAAATCTGTGGGTTGTCCTTCGGATTGCAGTAACCCTACCAGTTACCAGTTTTTCAAAACCTAAGCTCATCAAGACATACTTGAGGTCATCCATGGCACAAGAACATATAAGCAGCTTGGCTTTCATCGGCATCAACTCAGACCTTGCACAGAAGATCAGTGGATGACCTCATTGATAACTTTGCTTCAGGAATTGTTCATTATATCTCACTGGCTCTTCCAGTGGACAACATAAAACTCATGTAGAAATCCAGTACATGAATCAGAAAGGCTTTTATTACCTGAACATACTGTAATTTTACGCAGTACTAAAGCCTATGTGTGTTGTTCAGCCAATACATAGTTTTTGGTTTAGTTTTGGAATAATTTCTTCCTCATGCATCACCTGTTCTGTTTGCCCATTTTAATGCAAATTACACTGATGTTTCAAGGTGCACTTATTTTTTGTCATGGGGTGAAATTGCTATGACCTTCTGTACAGACTAACAAGATAACCCTGAAGATCATACAAATAAAACTGGAAAGAAAATATATATATCATATGTGCAAAGCTCAGCTTTAGAAAGGGAAACAAAACTAACATCAAATTCCCAGCATTCACTAGAAAGTGTAAACAATTATAGAATGTAAGATGTTTTTTCTTAATAGCAAGAAATGTTGAATGTTTTCATCCAAATAAATTATGAAATTCATTGTAAGACACAGACTTAGTATGCTATTAGAGTCCATGTGACACACTTTGACAATCTCTAAAAATCTGTATCACCAACTCTTTGTAACCGATTGCTGAGTAAGCCTGTCTCTTTTAAAGCTCAGAAGGAAATCAAATGCATAAATAAAATTCAGTATTCGCTACTATTTGTAACAGAAAGCCAACTAAAAAATCCTAAGAAGACTTTATCAGAAATAGCATAACTTACAAAGCTGAGAAAGTTCCAAACAACTCAAGTTCAAAAAAAGATATAAAAGCCAGGACATTATTTACAAAATCAAAAAGGTTCAAAACAAAAGAAGTCCTAATAGCATTTTAATATTGTGAGGTTCCTAAATTCTTTTGGGACTCTCCCCAACAGCACAACACGCTGAAGAGCGTCCCAAAGCATGATTGCCACGTCTGTAGAAGACTGCTTATCCATTGCCAGGGCAACCGCAGGATCCCAGTTTTTTGCCTCACTCCGCACTGTCCGTGCAATGCGGCCGCAGAGAGCTTAAACAACTCGGCACATCCACATAAAAAATGACAAATGGTGAGCAAGCTATCTTGAAGGCTTTTACTGGACGTACTTCGTTGTAAACTGAAATATATACAAAAGAAACATACAGGCATTTACATGTGTACAATCAAAGACAATAAAGAATGATTTACAAAGCAATACGTAGCAGACAGTGTACATTAAACAATAAAGCTTTAAAAGACACAAGGCGAGTGATTTCCACGGATGGATCAAGACAAAGAGAAGCGCGTAGACAGAGGTTCAAATTGCTGCGTACCACAACTAACCAGACCCAGGGGTTTATATACCCTAAAGATACGTTTTGGACATGATTGAAACAAGAGATAAAGGGGTGTCTACGTGAGAGACATGGGGTGTATTGCATTTAAATGTTTATTATGGGACCTACGTGCATTATGCGAGTTTCCTAGACTTTTATAGTACCACTGTGAGTGTGGGACGTGACTGACTGGTGTGTTAATAAATGACAAGATGAAGGGGGAGCACAGTTCAACAAATAACAGTCTCAACTAACAAGATGTGGGGCAGAACACCCAGCACTGCAGCGGCTTGTCGCAAAAGCAAATCTGAGCCAACTGCAGTCTCACTATAAGAACCTGTCATCGATGGATGATGCAAGGAACATTATAACTGCAGGGAACAGTATTATTTGGCCACTAACCTGGCCACAACCCTGCCTGACTGCTGTGTCACTGTATAGGAGAGTGGTAGATCCCGCTACAATAAATAACCATGCTGTTCCTGTTTCAAGCTGAATAAAGCTGGTTTTCTTAAAGTACTGACAATCAGCCTTGTGTTTTGGGGTGCAAGACAGTGACTCACACATCACAAATATAAAGAAATGGAACACTTACTTCACTGGTGTTCTGCATCAATTTCACCCTTCGCAAAGAAAAGGTTTGATTGGGTGGTAAACTCAGGTCTGAAGAAGTCTGTATTCCACCAGAGTCATTAGAAAATCCTACAGACATCCCACTGGCTCATGAGCTGATGGTTGAATTATCTGTTTTCCTCCAAGCAGCATACGGCTCTGCCCCTATGACTTATGTCTTGTCACCTGCAACTACCTGTAAGGTTAGAGAGGGGTATGGCACTCCACCCCTTCTGAGAGAGGAATAAAATAGTAGAAATGCCCTTTTTGAAAAGGTTTCGAGTTTTATGTTTGCTTCTACAACAGAGTCCAAAGAAAAAAGTGTTTATATTTTGGTGTCAAATTACATAGAGATGGTAAATGAGGACAATAAGCATATCCAATATTATGATTGAACCTCTGAAACTGTTGAATGATTGGTTTTTTAAATTCATTTTTAAATTTGACAGTTCTGGCAGATCATCCATAAATGCAGAACTTTTCTCAGAGACTGGTTTATCTGGAAGTCTGATTTTTATTTTTAACTTAAGAGTGTTTCTTTTCATGCCATTCTGAGTCTGTAACTAAAACTTGGATCAGAGAGATATTTTGTCCCTGAAACTTAGTAAGTAATACTTAATATAAAAATGTTACTTGTTGGTTTACAGAAACCTGTTCCCCACTGAAGAGTCTTCATTTCTCTTAGGACTCCAGTCAGTCTCTTTTTTGCAGCCCAGTAAAGTAAAGTTATTCTTGTGAGTATGGTATTGTATGCTTGTTTATGCAGTATTCACACCGACCCCACTATGGGACCCTCTGTCCTTCAGTCTATTGAATACACACCTCACTGCTGTTTTATCCATACCTTCAAATGCTCAGCCATTAGTTCTGAGTCTACATCCTCAGCCTCCTTTGTATCATTGACACCAGCAACCCCTGTTATGAAACCTTCTGAGTTAATTTACCCACACACTTCTCTGTTGTTTCATTCATGTATTCAAATATGTAGGCATCAGTTTTGGCTCTCAGATGCCCACAAAATCCTCTGTTGTCTCATTTGCTCCCTTACCCCTCGTTGCTGGCTCTGAGAGTCAACTACTTACTGCCTGTGAGAATGTCTGGTTCTCAGAGAAAATTGACCATGCGGGCCCATTACAGCTGATCCTTGTTGCAGTTCTAATACATAATCACCTTCTGCCACTGGTAATAATCAGAACCTGATCAATCATATCAATAGATGGGCTTTTAATATTATCAAAATTAGACATTCTTTCAAATTTGACAATGCCTGTCAACTAGAATCTTATAAAGTATTTCATATTATTCATTAACGTTTCAAGGAATTCTCGATAGGTTTTAAAGCATTTTGAATCCAAGAAAACATTATGCTAATAGGCCTGCATGCTGATTCCCTGCCTATTACAATTTTTGTACTGATGACTGCAGCAGCTCTAAGTGTAGATTTTTTTCTTTAATCGATAATGCATCTTCTTTAGTGTCACACAAATATTTTGGTGGATATATCTCTAATACTAATAGTGCAAATTGTTTCTTTGCCTACTGGGAGTATCAATAGTATTTGAAAGGTTACCAGTCTCCTTATTCATGGAACTGCATGAAATAAAATGTATCCCTTTTTACCTTTTATAATTGAGGGAATCATCCCTGTTTTGTCTTTTGTCTGCTGTATCCCCTATACAATACATGAGGCATATAACATCAAAGAGCATGGCTGGAACATCTGAGCATGAAAAAGTATCCTTTACAGATGTTCATAAATGTGAAAACATACTGGATATTAACACTGTCATCGGCTACAGATGTCACACAAATGTTATATTTTTTATTTTATATTTTCAAAATTTGCAAGCTGTAAAACATTGTTTTTACACAATTAACATTATTAAGGTGTTCAGAGTTTTTTGGGGTAAAATATTTGTGTGACTACTGTTACCTGAGCTATCATTTACCCCTTAGCCTTTGTTGTGAGGGACACTTCAATGTAATCTTTTCTCCCACCTGTAGGTAAATTCCAGAATAAAGTGTTAAATGTGTTGACTGCAATAGTTACTGCAGGTCTCACTATATTTTTTAAATTAAGAATATCATCAATATGGAGGAAGCATGTGATACAGTGATAATGTGTCCCCTCTGTAACAAGACTTACACAGTGAATGCCGGTTCAAAGTCTAACAAATACCGTCCTACAGAATGCTACACTTGTAGGTCAAAAATTTAAAAAGAATCAGAAAAACATCAATGCTTCATTGAAACCTCAAAACTTGGGGAAGGGTGTGAGAAATTAGCTTTCAATGAATTATAAAACTGTCAAGAAGCATTAATTCTCATTGCAAATTATATTTACTGTACGTTTAGATGTGGGCGATATATATATATATATATATATATATATATATATATATATATACTAGCAGAATCCCCGCGCTTCGCAGCGGAGAAGTAGTGTGTTAAAGAAGTTATGAAAAAGAAAAGGAAATATTTTAAAAATAACGTAACATGATTGTTAATGTAATTGTTTTGTCATTGATATGAGTGTTGTTGTCATCTCTCTCTCTCTCTCTCTCT
>JANRMT010062794.1:12400012-12463252 GCA_026402145.1 Polypterus bichir lapradei | reverse complement strand
ATATATTTATATATATATATATATATATGAAACAAATATAAAAATATACCTACAACTACAGTACTTGTTTTGAGAGATTGTTTAGAATCAAGAGATAAAATGTTTCCAAAAAGGAACACTATGTTTCCAAACAGGGGGACACCTTGTATCAAACAGTATAACTTTGCAATGTTATTGGTTATGACATCTAAACTTGGCACAAAGATAGCTGACAGATTGGGGCACAAAAGAAACTTGATTCCAGAGTTGTGTGTCATAAAATTTCTTCACTATTTGTAATTGAACAGGTTAGTTGAAGAGGAAGGCCAAAGATAAGGTTTATGGATGTGGTAAGGGAGGACATGACGACAGTTTGTGTGGCAGAAAATAATGTAGAGGATAGGGATAGATGGAGACGGATGACCTGTAAATGGGAGAGGCTAAAAGAAGACTCACGTAAGAGCCTGAAAAATCTTCATTATCCACCATGCCAATCACCATATACTTTAGCAGTTGACCCAAAAAACAAGTTTTTTTGAATACATACTCAAACCCACGCTGGCACACTAAAAACTTTCATATTCACCCTTTTGAAAGAATATTTAGCATTGACCTGATAGCGTGAGCATGTCCAAATTTCACAGACTATGGAACATTTTTCTCATGTAGGGATGCTGTTGTTTATGTGTACTTTGTAACTCTCTGCATTCCCAGACATTAAGCAGAATTCATCAATTTTAATCTTAATCTCTGTCCATTCAAAATTAGGCCAGAATGAATGTGCCACAATATTTCTATTCACAGCTGCATAGGCACTTCTTTATTTAAAACCATCATTTTCTCAATAGGAGCTGTCTCATCCATATTGTTTAGTGTGTCCTTGTAAAAAAAGACCTATAACAAAATTGAGAATGAACAGTCTCCTGACTATAATTTAGCGTTTCTTCTAAGACTGCTCTGTAGGGATAGCAATAATACACAGTAACACAAGGTGACAGCTACTTGTGAAAATAAACTCGCTATCAGGTAAATGACAATTGCAACCTTAGCATCTGCAGCAATATTAGTCCCATCAGCCTTCACTATTTTGCGTCTGAGGTGCAAACAAATGTTATTTATGTCAAGGTAACCCTGCTATTTCCAGCTATGAGAACTTCTAGAGGTACTACTTGAGAGAGGGTAGAGAGAGGTGGAACCTTAGCGCATATAGTTATTTGTATACTAGCTTGAGTAAAAGGTATGGTAAACAAATCCAGTTCATATCGGACAAGCTCCTGAAATTAAAATAAAGTTATTTTGCCTTAAAACACATGTTTTTTTTTTTCTTTTTGCTCACACTAGTCTTCTTCTTTGTTTTCTGGCAACACTAAGAAAATGCTGAAAAACAGTGTGATTTGCCTTTTTGACAGTCACCACCAGCAGTAGTGCATCTCATTTGATGTTGCCCTGGTGAATACATCTTTTTTGTCAGGTGATTTAATATGGTGGTTTGTTGTTTTAAAACCATTTTTTCAGGAGGGGTTAAGTCCTTCTAAACACACCACTAAATATTTCAGCAATTTTGCCTCTATGTATCACAGGGGAGCCACTGAACCCTGATAAGACATTACTAGCTTTAGATGGATAATACTGGATTTAAGGGTTGGGGGCCTGGTAAGTTCTCATTGTTTTAATTATGCATACAATAAGATGGTTCTGAAATGCAATTTCACAATACTCTTACCAAACTAAAATGACACCTTTTTGTTCTCATCTGACTTTATTTCTTTATTTATGAACTCAATTATTCCACCTCAGAGAAAGAGTGCATGGCGGTGGCATGGGCAGTGGAGAAATAGCACCATTTCCTGGAGGATGTCAATTTTGAAGTGTACACGGACCAAAATGCTCTGACCTAGGTGTTCAATTACCTGAACATCTCCACTTGGCTGACCAGGTGGGCACTATGCCTTCAGGGTTTCTCTCTTAAAGTTATATACAGTACAGTAATCCCTCCTCGATCGCGGGGGTTGCGTTCCAGAACCCCCCGCGATAGATGAAAATCTGTGAAGTAGAAACCATATGTTTGTATGGTTATTTTTATATATTTTAAGCCCTTATAAACTCTCCCACACTGTTAACATTATTAGAGCCCTCTAGACATGAAATAACACCCTTTAGTCAAAAGTTTAAACTGTGCTCCATGACAAGACAGAGATGACAGTTCTTTCTCACAATTAAAAGAATGCAAATATATCTTCTCTTCAAAGGAATGCTTGTCAGGAGCAGAGAATGTCAGAGAGAGAGAGCACGCGCGAGAGAAAAGCAAACAATCAAAAAATCAATACGTGCTTTTGAGCTTTTAAGTATGCCGAAGCACCGCGATAAAGCGGCATTTTTTAGAGGAGCGTCCGTATCCTCTAGGCAAACAGCCTCTGTGCAAACAGCCCCTCTGCTCACACCCCCTCCGTCAGGCACAGAGAATGTCAGAGAGAGTGAGAGAGACAGAGAAAAGCAAACAATCAAGCACTGCGCGGGAAGCATATCGTATATCATTGCGGAGTTTTATTTAATACGTAATACATGCTCTGATTGGGTAGCTTCTAAGCCATCCGCCAATAGTGTCCCTTGTATGAAATCAACTGGGCAAACAAACTGAGGAAGCATGTACCATAAATGAAAAGACCCATTGTCCGCAGAAATCTGTGAACCAGCGAAAAATCCGTGATATATATTTAGATATGCTTACATTTAAAATCCGCGATGGAGTGAAGCCGCGAAAGTCGAAGCGCGATATAGCGAGGGATCACTGTACAAGAAGGGCTATGGCAATATAGTTCCAGACACCTTACCCCGGGGCTCGAGGGCCACCACTGAGGTTACCCTTGAACATGGCAAACATAACATGCAGATAATCCATCAGTCCATTTTGCCAGGAGGTTTGGAAGGGGACAACAGACCCAAAGCTGAATTGCATAAATTTTGTGGATCTTCAAAGGATTTTGTATAGTTCAGTGCCCAATACCCTGGGAGGCACCAAATTGCAGCGGTTGTCCTGGAAGAGTATCGGTACCAATTTCATTTGGCAGTGTTGACGACAGAAAGGCTTGGGGGTTAAAGGAGTAAAAAGTAAGTACAGTTTGATGTAGCCAAGTCTGAACTCCACTCCGGCACCACTGGGGTGTGTAACATACCGCCACACGGTATGAGCACGGTTGTTACAACTAGCCTTGTTAAAAAGTACCAGACTTACTATTCTCCTATTCTCCTATTACTATATGCACAGGTTCTTCCATTACACTTCTTTACTGTATCCTGGTGGTCCACAGACGACTGCCTATGCAGCAGCTTGCAGTTGTTCTCAGATGTTAAGGACTGTGTCCAGTTAACAAAGATAAAAACTGTTTGAAATGTAGTTTAATGATGAATTTAATTGAATGAGACTGGCATCTGGAAAATGTGGGCATGTAGAAGGAAGAGATATCATGCTAATTAACCAAAAATAGGAGCCATTTGGCAATGGCAAAAATGTAGCTGTGCAGTATTATACAAAATGTCACAAAGAAATCAAACAAAAAAACTAAATTCAAAGTGAAGAAATCTACTTGCTTATGGGCCAGTAAATGTTTGTAAAGAAGTTGTTTCAATAATATCGGATTGTGTTGGTGCACTTAACTTCTTCAGTCAAAGGTGAGTAGGTCTTACTAAGTACAGGCTTGTAGACACATTACACAGATTACACCACCTATATTGGGAAACAGAACATTTTATTTTACAACAAAGAATAACCCAACTTTTGTTGCAAAGTCTCTATGATGTTACACAAGAGCACAAGTAAACATGTGGTGGAGTGTGTACGTATGTGTAGTAAATAAAGCAGTTTAGGTAAAAAGCTGGAAACATTACAACAGCACACTCAGCATCAATAAAATCCCATCTACAGAAAGCTGTACTTTTTTTGTCTCTTTGGTAGTAGCATCAGTATAAGAAGAACTGAAAATCTTATCTGTGTCTGCTGACTTCTTTATATAGAAGAACTGGTTGCTGTGACATCACGTGACAATACGTGTAAGGTAGCCCACCATGTTACCTGATAATGATGTAACCATCTTTAATGGCAGGAAACAATAAGGCACTGTCCATACGGACATCTAAACTGCGCTTTTTTTGCCATCTGTAGCATCAAATGAGTACGGATCGAACAGTGAGTGTTTTTCTGCTCATTGCAGCAAATCAGACCGTCCACACAGGCTTTCATCGCTAGCATTCGGTTGGATGTGCTTTCAGATGGCATCAAAAAAACGTTGCATGCAGCTTTTTCTTGGTGTCAATTTCTTCCAAAATCCCGATGAGCGCAAAGAAAATGTCTTTATTGCATTTACATGTTGTTCATTTAGCGTTCTGGAGGACCAGATATGTCCCATGATTACTAGGTGTTCTGACAGAAGAAATGCAGAAAAAAATGGTAGTTGCATTTATACACTTTTAAAATGTCTGCAGAGATTCATCCAGCCCAGCTGGTGCATGAAGTGGAGCAGAAACCAGTGATATAGGATGTCTCTTTACTGGACTATAGTGATTGTTACAAGAAGGCCAAGGCATGGGAGTCTATTGCTGAGCAGCTTGTACAAGAAGGGGAAGACAAATCTGTCAGGGAAAAAAACAAAGAAGGTAAGTGAGTAGGGTGAATTTTAACTTCATTTGTATGATAGCAAACATTTGATATTTTTCCTAGGTTTACAGTAAAAAAAAATTGAAGAAAGGTAGAAGTCACTCAGACCTATTTACAAGGGATTTGAGGAGCACAAAGAAGGAAACGAGTGGCATGGGTGCAATAAAGAGGTAGAAGTCACATTCATTACTTGAGGAAATACTGTTTTTAAAGACTTCCACAGAGAAGAGACAGAGAGTACTTATCTGTTTTGATCAACCATGTTACAATGAGACTGTAATTTCTGTTATTTATTTATTTGTTGAAATTGCATTGGTTATATTACTGGTAATTATTTTGTGATGCACTTTGTGACCCTGTTTGTGAAAACTGGCAAATATTCATTCTTTTACAATTCTGTGCAGAACTAGTGGAAATGTATACAACAGTGATATCTCTGGTGATAGTCTGGCAGTAACAGGAAGTGAAGTCACAGATGTGGATTACTAAGAACCCAGCAATCCTGAAGAAGTTCAGAGGTACAGCATTCCTGTCCTGTCTACACCACAGAAAACAAAAGCCAAGCCACACTTTGCAGAGAAGAAGGGGTCTGAGATCGACATCAGGGTGGTCATTGACCAGATGCACAAAGCACTTCATATATCTCTAGTTGTAAACCCCCTTCTTCAATATCTAATCCATATTCAATATCACACTTGGAATTGTCAGCTTTTCCTGCATCCTCTTTACACACTACATTCACATTCTACCCACCTCCACCTTCCCAGTCCTTTTACCCTTGCATTTGCACTAACCCTTCTCATGCCACTACCACCACTGAACCATTGACTCCAGCAAGTAATACTTTTAACCCAGGAGCACCTGAGCCCTACTATCATGTGCTGTAATGTTTATTACAATAACAGCCTTTTGATTGCTTACAACCTGTTGGCACAACAGGTTCCCTGATCACATATGTTAATAAAGCTAATTTAAGTTGTTATTTTACATTCTGTTTATATATATACTACTGTACTCACGCTATTGGTCCAAGAGATTATGATATGCTAATGTCCACCTGAGAGAGTAACCACGGAGCACATTGCCTTTTTTTTCAATGTATTGTGCCTACGTGACCACATGATAATACCCAAACTATTCTGAAGTGACGTTTGCACTGATTTCTGTTTTTTGTATCTGACACCCTCATACACCTTTATAATAAGAGCATCCTTTATCTACGATGGAGCGTTCGATCAGAACAAAATATGAAGCTGGTTTTAAATTAAAAGTCATTGACATGGCAAAAGAAATTGGTAACTGCGGTGCTGCAACAAAATTCAATGTGTCTGAGTGCGAGATTGGAGGAAGCAAGAAGATGTAAAAAAAATGAAAAATAAAAGAAGGGATGCATTTTTGAATGGGCGTATAAGTGGGGGTCTGATTTTATGATCGATTTTTCGGGTTTCAACACCCAACTTATATGCGAGTATATACGGTATAAATATATGTGCGTGTGTATGCCAAAAAAAGAAGCAAAACATATTATTTTTGTTTGTGGCATTTGCCCTATTTGACATACTCAAATGTCACTGTTTAGTCTGCTGTTCATTATTTTTACACAAAGATCATTTTAAGTTTTTAAGATCATTTATATATTATTATGTTTGCAGCAGAGATGTTTAAAATAAAAATGTGCATGTTAAAATTGTTTTTATTATTTTATTTTAATTATTTCCTGTGTTTTTACTTCAAGCCATGAAAACAGCAATAAGACACCTAAAATCAAAATGATGACTCATAGATACAATGAACGGCTTTTCAAAAACACTTTGATGGCAACACAAAATGAAAAACAAATGTTTTCTTTCAACCAAAGAGTCCCTTAATCAAACAATGGTAAAGTTAAGTATTTAAACAAATATCAAATATCTGCCATGGCAGATCTCTTGCAGGAGACATAAAGTACTCAGGAAATCTGGTCCTGGTCACACCTGCCTCATGTGTGCTGCCTGCACTTCAAACAGTGAAGTTCCTTAGGAAGTCAGCAGACATGTCATCCACATTGTTGCCTTTCCTCTGTTGCAGAAATTGTGGAGGACAAATGTGGCTTTGATAATCCCATTAGCATTCTCACCACTTGTTAGACAGGATGCCAAATGTGCATTTAACATACCAGCTTGCCCTTGTCAGGCGGTAATTAAACACTCTTTTTTGAGTTGTGAGTGCACACTTGGGAAAGGACGTCATCATTTTTTCATGGGAGTTTAAAATTTTCGTCAGCAACTACAACATGTGGCATTGGTGATACCCCTTCAACATTAGGTCTCGGAACAGGAAAATGTAATGACCCATGGCTGAAGCGCGAAAGACACTAGAATCTGTTGAGCTTCCATATGCTCCCACATCTGTGGCCACAAATTTATAAAAACAGAAAAATACTTTCTGTAATTGTAAAATCTTGTGTCACTTTTTTGGGGGGCACCTAAACAGGGATGTGCTTCCCCTCCATAGCTTCAAGACAATTAGGCACTTGGGATCTCTTGCAGAATCCTTCAGCAAAGTCAGTCCATTGTTCTGTTGGTTTTGGCATGACAAGAGGCTGGAGACATTCCTATAGCACACAACATGTTTCATGCACAATTTTCTGAATGGTGGACTTTCCCAGTAGTTACTGGAACTGTAAGAAAGAAAAGGATTCCCCAGTTGCCAAAAACCTTAGGAAAAAAACTAGGGAATATATATATAGGGTATGCACACACATACGCGCACACATTTAAGTATATTATCAACAAAGTAATAAAGATGGATTATTAATGCTGGTGGGTGAGTGCATACAAGAGTAGTGTTTGTATATTGCTTACCTCAAGGTGATAAGTAGCCTCACTTCAGGGCTAACACTGACTCGCAATATGTAATATGGTATTGTACCAGCTGAAGCAGGTAATCAAAACTCGAAACCAACCATCCTATAGTATCTGAAGAACTTATTCGTCGCATTTCTTCATAGATTACACAAAAGCTTTCTTTTTTCACATTCTGTGCAGTCAGAGGGTGAACCCAGTAGCAGCAGCAATGTTTTCTTTGCCTGCTTCAGAAGGATTTTTAACACAACACAGTCAAATTTCAAGTCTAATAAAGCTAACTGATCATTTGCAAATGCAATTAAGGATGAACCTCAAACCCCACAGGTTAAAAATACTCTGAACTGCCTAATAACTGCACCCCACAGGTAAACACACAAAACTAAATCTGGAGTGCAGGTTGGCATTTAACAGAGCAAACAAATACAAAAATAATGTCATATTGAAGTCAATTAAACGCCAATACAAAACACAACTTGAATGCACAGGTCACTCAGAGCACATTAATTTAACCAAGATTTGAATGTCTGTGTGGACAGGGCCTAAGAGATCACTAACCTAACAAAACAACATCAGAAAACAAAAATATGTTTGAACTATCTGAAAGATATTAAAACACATTTAAATTAGTGGTACACCTTGTGCCAATACCAACTCTCAGACTTGGCTGCCTTTGTCTGCCTTATTTTTTTCAGCTATGTGCCTCCTGAAATCATTAGTGAATTCACTGTCTCACAAATAGCTGACATTGGCCCCCTTTTCTACTGGTCAATTCACTGTTCAAACACTGATTGGCCTGTTTCATTTTAGGACTTTCTATGCAGACCTGTTTATCTCCAAACCTTTCACTCTTGCTCTATTAAATCAACTTACCAGCCTGTGGTAGAGATACAGCTGCAATATGCAGCTCTACTTGTGGTCAATGTAAGAGTGAATCAGACTTGATTATACTGATAACTTCACTTTTTTATTTAACCCTCCAATTCCCAGCCATAAGATAGAACACACAACAAGAAAAGAAATATGTTCAAAACTGTTTTTTTCTCATAACATTATATAGAGTTCAATTTTAAATGTGCCTAGAACACAAACATTGTGAGTTAGGCAAATACACCATAAAACATGAAATGAAAGCTGCTCTTCTTGCAGCCAATTACCCCTACTTATCGGATGACTCTGTCAAATCTTACATAGTGTTTC
The DNA here is from genome assembly GCA_026402145.1 of Polypterus bichir lapradei. Taxonomy (NCBI): domain Eukaryota; kingdom Metazoa; phylum Chordata; class Cladistia; order Polypteriformes; family Polypteridae; genus Polypterus; species Polypterus bichir. The sequence continues at coordinate 12,454,579 of JANRMT010062794.1, read as the reverse complement.
TGAGCTAACTGGTTTTTGGTCTAGCTTGGTATCTAGGTAGACATGATGGCTGAGGAGACCCCAAGGTGCTTGTGGCCCTGTATTTATGTTGGTCTTGTGCTTCCTTACTATACCTCTTGGACTACTGGGTCATCATAGTTTAGGAGCCATCTTCTTTCCCATGTGCATCCCTTGTACCTTAGTACCAATTCTGATCATGTACAACCTATATCCTCAAACCTTCTACCAATCAATGTTGCACCTATGCCCAAAGGATCAGGTAAAATGTGTCTTTTGGGCTTTGCAAACCTTTGTTATGTTACTACAACATCTGTGGCAGAGCGACGGGCACTAAGCAAACTCCTGTCAATTATGAAGAATCCACTGCATCCACTGAACAGTGTCATTTCCAGGCAGAGGAGTAGCTTCAGTGACAGACTTTTGTCACTGTCTTGCTCCACTAACAGACTGAGGAGATCGTTCCTCCCCCACACTATGCGAATCTTCAATTCCACCCGGGGGAGTAAATGCTAACATTACTCAAAGTTATTGTCTGCTTTTTTTATTTTTATTTTGTTCATTTTTCATTTTTATTACTATTTAATTTAATATTGTTTTTTGTATCAGTATACAGCTGCTGGATTATGTGAATTTCCCCTTGGGATTAATAAAGTATCTATCTATCAATCAATCTATCTATCTACAAAGATTTTTCTTTCCCCTGGATTGTATTCACTCACCAATTAATTGTTTTTGTTAATTCTGAGTCATTGTTTTGCATGTTTTTATGTTATTTCTGTCTCCTGAAATGAATCTCCATATTTCACACTGGTTTTCTTTTTGTTTCTGAACTTATATACTAGCTACTACTCTTATTTAAGATTACACTTGATTTGGCTTCTGCCCTGTCACTGATAGTAGCCACTAGAAATCATATGAATGGACTTTAAATGGATCTTAAATTTAACGACAAAAGGCAATGCACACAAACCCAGGCACCAGCTTTTCTTGTCTGCAATTCAAACAGATGAAGTTGTGAAGAGGACTTGAAGGCTGCCTTATGTCTGCAACATATGGAAATGTAAAAGACACTGAGAAAGTAAAAGCGGGGTGTATTAAATACTCCCATAATCAGCCACTTGCCCTGTGGTTGCACCTAAACAGGTCAGATACACTTTACTGCAGGAGACGTTTGTCCACAGACAGAGAAGGAGACATGCCTGCGTTAGAGTAAAAACAAGGCAAAAAAGTTTTATAACTGGCCTACCATCTATTGTAATGTGCAATGTTCAATCACTGTCAAATAAGATGGATGAAGTTTCTGCACTTATAGTTGGTTATGGAGCATACGAGTACAGTGGCATTTTGTGCTTTACAGAAAGTTAACTTAAACCTGATATACCTGACACCGTTTTAATAGTGGACACATTTCATGTTATTTGAGCAAACGGAGACCTAGTGTGATGTGAGAAAATAGACAGGAGGGGGCATAATACAGTTAAAACTACAGTTTGTAATTCAAACATTGAAATTCTGGGTATTGGAATTCGTCCACTTTATTTGCCCAGGAAAATAAATTACATAATTTTTATTAATGTTTATATTTCTCCCTCCACAAATGGGGATTAGCAATGGAAATTATTTATTCTGTCATCAACACTTTAATAAAGACTCACTTTGACCCTGTACTTATAATATGTGGTAACTTCCCCCATGTGAAGTTGGAAGGAATTATGACATATTTTTTTAATTTGTGACATGTTACTCTTGAGGAAATAACAAGCCTGACCTTCCATTTTCAAATGTTAAAGAAGCCTTTAAATTTAAATTACTGACACCTTTAGGTAAATCTGACCACAACCTAATTCATCTTATTCCCAGCTACAAACCTGTTATTAGATGGCACTCTGTTACAACCAGAATAGTGAGGAAGTGGAACCTGGAGGCTGTAATTTCACTAAATGAAATTATTTGCGAGTCACATGGGGACAATATTGAGGGACTCAATCACTGCATCACAGACAATATTAACTTTTATGTCGACACAGTGGTACCCTGAAAGACAAGCCCTGGATTACTAAGGCACTAAAAGGTCTCCTGAATGAGAAAAAGAAAGCATTGAATCCAGTGTCAAAGAGGCTCAGAAGGGTGTATAGTGTATGCTAATGAAAAAGCTGAATTAAGAAAAGGAAGCTTAAGAAGCTAAAACAGGAAAAAACTCACTGAGAATAAAATGAAGGAAATCAGGAATAGACTGGGTATAATTACTGAACTTGAGCAATCTGGGGCTCAGGTGCTAGAAGGTGATGTAGACAAAGCAAATGCCCTCAACCAATTTTTAATAGATTTTCAATACCACTGCCTCCTTCTTTCAATAACCAGTCTCCTCACACCACCCCTGCTACATCAACAACTCCTACAACATTAACTGGAATGGCCTGTGACAAGCCTACGTCTGACCATCAGTGAGGGTAGTCGATAGCTAAAAACCAAGTCAGTCCTCAAGTTTTTAAGGCCTGTGCTGACCTGTAGGTGTAGTGGGTTAGCCTGTTTATGGCCAGTGAGAACATGTCCTGGCCTATGTAAGTGTTGTGAGGGATCATCCAGCATCCCGTCGAGAGGGAAAGGTGGCCCCTTGCCAGGAGGATAGACCGGAGTGGAAGAACAACAACGGATTTGTGTCCCCACCAGGTTGAGAACTAATCCCTTGCCTTGGAGGGAGGCCAGAATGATGAAGTGACTGGGCAGTTAGCCTTCCCAGAGCATATTCTTCCCCAGTATTCTAGAGGGCAGCATTCTTCTGTCTCTGCTACCTTTTTCCAGCAACCAGACATCCTGGGAGTTGTAGTTTCGTGGTGCAGCCCTATTGCATGCCATGGGTGCAGCCAGGGGGTGCTGCAGAGAGGAACCATCCCTGCATTATAGAAACCTCTGCCTGACCCGAAAGTGCTTACATCTGAGTTTGGGCAGACTCTGGAAGTACTCCTGGGATCCAGTTTAAGGGGAACTGCTCTGCCTTGCCTCAACAAGTCAAAGTCAGGAGGTAGAGGACAACATTTGTGAGAGGAATATGAGTAGGGAGAAGAGAACAGAAAAGTAAGGTTTCACAGTCAATAAAAATACTCTTATTATATATAATGTACTTGGAGGGTACTTGTGTTTATCAACAAAAAGATACATAAAAATATAAAACAGTACACCAAGCACTTGCTCACAGTCTGTTCCTATTTCATTATCATACAACAAAGTTCTTGTAAAATAAGAGTGTTTGATTTTAGGATTTGTTTTCCATTTAAGCAAAATCAAAATTGCATTGCTTTGCTGTCAGACAGTATTGTTTAGGTTTTTTGAAGACTTTGATTCTATTATAATAGGATTTTCTTTGAAATATTATTATTAGGGGCCGACACTTATCTTCAAATCTTTCATGCCTGTTTAATGTAATATACTCACCAACTAAATCAAACACCCCAGAAATATTATTATCATTGGATGCAGAAAAAGCATTCGACATGATTGAATGGAAATACCTTTTTACTATATTGGAGAAGTTTGGGTTTGGCTCGAACATTTGTGCATGGATTAAATTACTGTATACTAACCAAGAAGCTTCAGTTTGCATCAACAGCATTTGCTCAGACTACTTTAAACTAGAACGTGGTACTAGACAAGGATGCCCCTTGTCACCGCTGCTGTTTGCAATTGCCGTTGAACAACTGGCAATACATTGTCGAAATACTGATCAGATAAAGGGGATTAGCAGAGAAGGACTGGAACAGAAAATTTCATTACTGTATATGCAGATGATATGGTACTGTATATATCGGACCCAGAAAATTCTGTGCCTGCAGTCTTAACGCACTCACAGAATTTCAAAAGATCTCTGGTCTCAGAATTAATCTGAATAAAAGTGTACTCTTTCCAGTGAATTCTCAAGCATATAATATTAGATTAGATACCCTACCTTTTATCATTGCAGAACAGTTTAAATACCTAGGGGTAAACATCACAAGTAAACATAAAGCTCTTTATCAGCAAAATTTCGCCATCTACATGGAAAAAATCAAGCAAGACTTGCATAGATGGTCAACCCTTCATCTCACACTAGCTGGAAGAATTAACACTGTTAATGATATTCTTCCTAAGCTCCTTTTTTATTTCAAGACATTCCAATATAGATTAATAAATCATTCTTTATGCAATTAGATTCAACAATAACCTCATTTATTTGGAATTCAAAACATCCACGAATCCAAAGAGCGACCCTACAAAGGCAGAAGGCGGCATGGCTCTACCTAACTTCCAGTTTTATTACTGGGCAGCAAATATACAGACAATAAGAACCTGGACACAAATAGAAAAACATATACAGGCTTGGTCCGCAATAGAAGTAAAATCCTGCAGTACTTCTTTGTATTCCTTGCTCTGTGCTCCAATAAACACACGTTATCGGCAATACACTAATAGCCCAATTGTGCTCCACTCACTTAGAATCTGGAACCAATGTAGAAAGCATTTTAAGACGGAGAAGCTTCTATCTGTGGCACCTCTGAAAGAGAACTACCTTTTTCAACCTTCGCAAACATATGCAGTTTTTAATATCTGGAAAAAATTTGGAATTAACTTGCTTAGAGATCTTTATATAGACAACGTCTTTGCATCCTATGAACAATTACATTCCAAATTTAACATTCCAGCTACACATTTCTTTCACTATCTTCAAATTAGGATCTTTGTTAAACAGAACCTTCCAGATTTTCCTCATCTTGCACCCACATCCATGCTGGAAAAAATATTGCTCAATCTCAAGGACTTAGACACCATCTCTACAATATATAAAATCATTTTACAATCCCTCCCTTTCAAAGATCCAAGAGGTCACTGGGAAAAAGATCTCTCAATATATCAGAAAAGGAGTGGAAAGTAGCAATCCAGAGAATTCACTCGAGCTCCATATGCGCAAAGCATACAATTATACAACTCAAAATTATATATCAAGCACATCTGTCTCGACTAAAACTCTCCAAAATGTTTCCAGGGCATGATCCAACCTGTGAACGCTGCAAACTAGTTTCAGCATCACTGGGTCACATGTTCTGGGCCTGCACCAAATTAACATCATTCTGGACGAAAATTTTTAATTACCTTTCAGACAGCCTTGGACTCACAATCCCTCCTAACCCATTAACAGTTGTGTTTGGTGTTTTTCCAGATGGGCTTAAAGTGGAGAAGGACAAACAAACTGTGATTGCATTCACTACACTTTTGGCACGCAGACTTATTCTGCTAAACTGGAAGAACCCAAACTCTCCTCTTTTAAGTCAGTGGGAAACTGATGTGTTATATACTATTTGAAATTGGAAAAAATCAAATACTCAGTTAGAAGATCCGTACAGACTTTTTTCAAAACATGGCAGAATCTAATCAGTAATATTTTAAAATAATCTCATAAAGCACAGAGAATTTATTAATTTAGGTATGCTTACAGGTCTTAAATTTCATGCAGTTTGGCTTGCTCTCTCTCTCAGGGGTGGGGATCGATTTGTTCTTAACTCAATTTTTCTTTTTGTAAAAACTTGATTGATTTGTATGGAATGCAATAAAATTAATAAAAAGGAAAAAAAAAAGAAATTATTTTTGTAGGTTCTTTAATCTAAAAAAAAACACATTATAATGTAGTAAACAAAATAAGAAGGTCACTACTCTAGAGGAAACTGAAAAAGTGTCTAAGGAACAATGTCATATTTTGCAAATTATGGGTTGACACCTATTGAGTAAATTCTGTGTTACAGGTTTTTTTCCAGCTGAGTAACATTAAGTGGCATTCTAACAATGTGTATGAGACAACAACATTAAACTGAACTTTGAATAAGGGGTTCCATCCAACAGTGTATTGGCAATAATACCACCAATAGTAGTAGTGGTACTAACCTTCAATTAATTTAAAATGCCATAGCAAGAATCATAACTAGAACTAGGAAAAATGATTGTGTGTTGGGTTGGTGTGTTAAGTGAGCAGATCACTATCAAATAAAGAGCAGCTTACATTAGTTTGTACCTGACTGCCATCAAATTACTTATATGCTGTCAAAGTCTTATAACATTTTGTTTCACAGTGAGGTAGTCAAAGGAATATACAATAATAGATTTGTGATCACACATAGGATAACCAGCTACTTCCTTTTCCTCACAATACGAACCAATATTTTACAAACTAGTAACACGTATATGTTAACCACTTGAGGGTCAAGGTTATTCTGCACTTAAGATTTGCAAGATAGTGTCACATTTCACACTTTTCAAGACCTGTAACAAAGTGATTATAACTTTATTTTTAAATGTGTTAATAATGTAACAAATATGCCCCGTGTGGCTAAAGCCAGTCTGAGCCTAGCTATTGCTGTATTACTCTATGTTTTAAAGTTTGTTTTTTTTGTATTTATATTTGCCGTTCTGTCAGATTTGTTATCTTCTCCATTGCCCTGTCTCTGTTACATTTGTTTGGAATGTACAATGTATAAATTATGAACTGTGGTTTATCTTGGAATTAAATTAAAAGTATGTATTATACATTTAACACACAGTACATACTTTATGGTGCATAGATGTGGTGTATATAAGGGTATTGATGCATGAGTTTTCTGTGAATCATGGATGTTGAGCAACATGAAGAAAATAAAGGATTCTTTTAGTATCAAGTGAGGTAACAACTAAATTGACCAACAATTAAACAAAATAAATCATGTCAATCCCCAAATTTGTTCTTGGTTGCAACATTCCAAGATACTTCATTTATGTCTCCCTGTCCCTTTAACATGTGACTTCCATATAAATGGGAAATGGGAGGGGTCATTGTCTAAAGAATGGCATAGGATAGGACTAGGGTTGGAGTTCCAGAGCATCCCTGACATTTTCGATCACCATGACAACCCTTAAGACAGAAAAATTCCATAACAGAGTTGAGTTGCAATTGGGTGTAGTCACAATATTGGACTGGTTGGGGACACTACCTTTGAAAAGCTTGGGAAAGGAACTCTCCCTTTAGAATAGAAGATAGAAGCACTGGTACTCCCCTTCAGGAGACACAAGAACTTTACCACTCTGTCCTACACTTTGAAAAAGAAAGGTGTCAAAGAGCTTCTTTAGAGCAAGTTCATAGGTTAACCATTTTTGGTTCCCAAAAGAACCATCCAGATGAAGGCACCAGAAGAAAACTTTATTTATTTAGATCCATAAAAGGCTCCATAAATAACAATAAATAAATTGTAATATACTTGTAAAATAAGTTTGTGAGTTTAAAAAGATCCCTCCATTAATTGACAAGCTGAGTTCAGCTTTTTTTCCTCTCACAGTATCCTGCTAGTTAGTACACTATACATCCAAATTTCTGTTTTGTCCACCTATTAGGAATATTTTCAAAGATTTAAATAGTTTCAAATACAAAAAAAAAAACTTCACAGAATGAAATGCTTCTTTGTCAAGCAATATTTCTTTAGAGAACCACTCCACCCAGCAGAGTGCCATTTTAGAACCATTATTTTCATGAGTGTATGGACAACTGAAGCACACATATAGCCCTCCTGTGATTCACATTGACCAAAGTTGGTGCTGACCTAATATAAAAAGGTAGATTATACCAAAGCTTAGGGGCTGCTCCTGCAAAGGCATGGTCCCCTCTGAGGTTAATTCTAGACCTTGGCACAACCAGTAGAGGTCAGTAAGATAAAAGGGGACTAATTCATTCAGAGGCTTTAAAACAATAAAATATTAAACTCAATCCTGTAGCAAAGAGGAAACCAGTAGAAAGAAGCTAAAATTGATGTGATGTGATTCTATTTTCGTGTGTCTGTTAGAGAGCCTGGCCACAGCATTCTCGACTAGCTGAAGACAAGAAAGGGATGACTGATTAACTCCACTGTATAATGAGTTACAATAGTCTGGCCAAGAAAAGACAAAAGCATGAGTTACTATTTGAAAATCATCGGCAGAAAGAAAAGGCTTGACTTTAGCTAGTACCCTGAGCTGATAGAAATAGTCTTTTACAGTGGAGTTAATTTGTTTATCAATTTTGAGGGCATTATCAATAATCATGCCAAGATTATTTTGTGAAGGGTTTACAGAAGGTTGTCAAAGGGCCAATATTACTTGCAAGAGCACAATTAAGGTCAGAATGTCCAAAACACACAAACTCTGTTTTGCTGTCATTCAAACAAAGAAAATTTAGCGACATCCATATCTAAATGTCTTTCAGACATTCCATTAAGGGATCAAGAGAATCTGTTTTGCTCTGTTTCAGTGGAAGATATATCTGTGTATCATTTGTGTAACAATGAAAAGCACTACTCATGTTTTTAAAAGTGGATCATAAGGGCAATATGTATAGTGAAAAAGAATAGACCCAAGAATAGATCCTTGAGGGAATCCATAGGGGAAAGGGGCCAAGGAAAAGGAGAAATTGTCCAGGCTGACTAAAAAGCATCTGCTTGTTTGGTATGACCTGAACCATTCCAAAGCAGTTCCTTGAATAAACACTGACTACTTTAGATGGGCAATAAGGATACCAAGATTAACTATATCAAATTAAACAGATCTAAAAGCAACAAGACAGCAGTATTTCTATAGTTACTTATTAATAAGAAATCATTTAGAATCCTTAAACGTGCTGACTCTGTTGCATGGTGTGCCTTAATACCAGACTGTAATTCTTAAAAAATGCAATTTTCGTTCAAAAAGGTTTGTAGTTGTAGAATAACAACTTTCTCCAGAATCCTTCTATATAAAAGCGGTCGGGATTGTCCTTCCTCCCGTGAGTGCTACGCAGGCGCATTTTGCAATGCACGATGGGATTTGTAGTTTCATTTTTCCAGGTAAAAGATGATTTTCTACTCCAGACTGTGCGAGTAGCATGGAGTTTCACACACGCCCCCTCCATTTTGCAATGCACGATGAGATTTGTAGTTTCGTTTTTCCAGGTAAAAGATGATTTTCTACTCCAGACTGTGCGATATCTTCTTCTTTCTTACTATATAAAAGCAAGCGGTCGGGATTGTCCTTCCGTCCCGTGAGTGGAAAGCATAGTGGTATTCCGCTTATCACAGACTTACTACTTGCAGCTTGCGGTACGAAGCGACATGATGTGAGCAGAGTTCTGGTGCTCCCATCGTTCCCTTGCTTTTGTGCGCGATGCGCTGGAAAAATAGACAAAATTATGTCTCTGGAAATAATTAATGTTGATGGAGTACAAATGCCTCACCGCGTAGAAAATATCAGGGGGGTTCAAAAGGGCGACCTTAATATAGAAAAAAAGTTTAAATTTCATCACAAAAATAACAGAAACTATGAGTATTAAAGTAATACCGCTCAAATGCAATATAACCAAATTAATGAGTTTGTATAAAATATCAAATTGATCTACATATTGAATTGCCTTAAGAAGTGGTCAACTTAAAAGTCGGTCGCCTTAAAAGGCGGGTCAGCCTAGTTTTAGAAATAAAAGGCAATGTGGAGATGGGTCTGAAGTTGAAGTTGTAAAATCCATGGTTTTTTAAAAAATTTTTATTATAGGCTTTACCACAACATGTTTAAAATCGGTTGCGACTAAACCAGTCTCAAGACAACTGTTTATAACATTCAAAGGACTAGGCCCAACTACATCTTTAACACTAGAATTACCAGAGCCTACGAAAAAACTCGTAGATCCGTCCCACCTTAAATTGCTTCTCACCTCTCCTCTTTTGTCCTTTAAATTTGTTGATAAGAAGCAAGCAGTCTGCTATCACATCCCCCCCGGCACACAGTTTTGTCAGCTCAAGTCTATTAACCTTGCATGGAGATGTATAGAGTGAAAAGTCAAGCAAAATCACACCTTTTATAAATACTGTATCCTTATTTGGAACACATGCATTTCATGTGTGTTCCTTGTCTACAACGATCTATGTCAGGGGTGCAAACACTTTTTCAGCTTGCGAGCTACATATATATATATATATATATATATATATATATATATATATATATATATATATATATATATAGTGACAGATAGGGGGCACTCTCGCTCCCTTGAACCGCTGTCCACGACTCCAAACACCAGGTAAAAGTCCAATAATCGACTTTATTTAATTGCCACAGTGAACAAAGCACACTCTCCACCACAATACTCATATAAATCACAAATACAATAAATCAATCCTCCACTCCCAGACGCATTGCCACCCTTCCACCTAGCTCAGCTCGCCGTCTGGGAGCTCCCACAGTCCTTTTATATCTCCTGACCCGGAAGTGTTCCTAATCCCCAGTCCATGTGACTCTCAATCACTTCTGGGTCAGGTACAAGTTCTTTTCTTCACCCCGGAAGCACGTCATTCCTCTTGTCCACGTGTGCTTCCGGGGCATAGGGAAAATATCCATTACTCCTCCCTGCAGCATCCCCTAGTGGCCCCCATGGCATCCAGCAGAGCTGTGCATAAAAACTCCATTGTCCATGATGCCCTGCTGGTCTTCAGGGGACCTCCATGCTGCAAGGAGGGCTCCACCTGGTGGCTTGGGGGTATTGGCCGGGATAAACGGCCGGCCATCCTCCACAATATATATATATATCAGAGGTGAGTAGTAATGAGTTACATTTTCTCCGTTACATTTACTTGAGTAACTTTTTAAAAAAATTGTACTTCTAAGAGTAATTTTACTGGACCATACTTTCTACTTTTACTTGAGTACATTTGTGAAGAAGAAACGCTACTCTTACTCCGTTACATTGGACAACACTGGAATTGTTACTTTTTTTCCATTAGGTAAAGTCTGACAGACAATTTTCAATCTGCTCTGTAGCGTATGCCATCAAGTTGCGCACACACCTTCCATTGCATCTCAACTGCGATTTTAGTTCCCTCTCCTTTCTCTTTCTCAGATCGCTTTTTGGAAGGAAGTCAGTTTTGTAGTTTTTATGAACAGTTCGAAAGTGCCTTTCCACATTTTCCTTCTTTGGAATAGCAATTATAGATTGACAGATCAGACAAATGCATTTCGATTGTGACATTATGAGAGAAAAAAATCTTTTTCCAATTCCACATCCAGCCCATAAACAACAATTTTTAAAAAAAATCCATTCTTTACTCGATATAAATTGGAAGGCTAACTAGATCACTTAGATAGCCAGAGTTTTGCAGTAGCTTGCACGTTTGATCGTGCGTACGGGATGACCAGTGTGTCAGAAGAAAAGAGATCTCGGATTGGCCGCCCTATATGTCAATCAAGTGGCAAATGCCATAAGGAGGATATATGATATACTAAAATTAAAAAAAATTTTTTTTTTAATGTAATGCAATCTACCTGCACTCCCTTTCCAATCTACCGGTCGAAATAGGCTAACGTTATATTTGTACCTTTTGTGAAAGTGTTTCTTTGATATTTGGACTTCAGGCTTCACACATTATAAACTTCATGTCTACATTTTTGGGTGGCACGGTGGCGCAATGGTAGCGCTGCTGCCTCGCAGTTAGGAGACCCGGGTTCGCTTCCCGGGTCCTCCCTGCGTGGAGTTGGCATGTTCTCCCCGTGTCTGCATGGGTTTCCTCCCACAGTCCAAAGACATGCAGGTTAGGTGGATTGGTGATTCTAAATTGGCCCTAGTGTGTGGTTTGTGTGTGTCCTGCAGTGGGTTGGCACCCTGTCCAGGATTGGTTCTTGCCCTGTGTTGGCTGGGATTGGCTCCAGCAGACCCCCGTGACCCTGTGTTCGGATTCAGCTGGATGGATGTCTACATTTTTTCAATAATTACTAAAACACGAAAAACGTTTCATTTTTAACGATGTGTTTACATAGATCGGGGTGCCCAATGCGCCGATCACGATCGACCAATAGATCCTCTTCCAAACCCTTCCCCATGCTGCCTGCGGCCTCCCATACACCCCCACGCTGCTTTTCTCGATTCCTATTCCTACTTCGGACTACCACGTTCCTTCCTCTTCAAAACCGGTCCCATCCACACGCAGCCGACATAGCATTTCTCAATTCCTATTTGTCCTCTTCCAAACCCTTCCCCACACTGCCTGTGGCCTCCCATACACCTTGCTATTTTCGTTATACTGCAACGGTTGTTTCCTAAGCCTTTGTTATAAAATGAACAACAGTATCTTCTCTGTTGACGGGTTTTTGTACAACGTCATCTCTATTCCGGGATCCGGCAACTGCCTGTTCCTATCAGTGGGATATTTCTTGACACAAACGGTTAACGAAGGCAATGCACCATTTTCCGTTCCTATTCTTACACCGCCGTATGCTACGGCGGGCATTGGCTATCTAGTGTTAAATAAAACTCTAGGTCCATGACGATTATTCACAATAATACCTGAAAAAATACTTTATTCTAGCAAATTTCACAGCCTTTTAGTAAACAGACTAACTGTCCCTTAATATCAAAAGACACCTGAAGCTTGTCTTTTTTCCACTTACCCTCTGCTCACCGACATGCCTATCTGAGGTTACAAGTGGCATCATTTAACCATGGCTGAGGTTTAGATTTTGAGTGCTTGACATTAAACAGTGCAACAGAGTCTAAAATTTTAGAACAAGTATCATTAAACAAAGTGACTAGAACTTCAGGTCTCAGCTGAGGTGGAGGAAAATGCAAAGCATCCTTAAAAGTCACTAAGAACTTGCTGCCAGTGGTGGAGTTTATTTAGCTAGAGCAGCGAGTCTGACTACAAATGACCATTTGGCAGGGTAAGGAAGCCTCAGTTATAACAGGCATGTGATCAGAAAAGCAAGCATTACCAATTTCACTGTTACAGACAGATAAACCATACAATAAAAGAAGACCCAATATATGTCCATGCTCATGTACTGAACCTTTCACAAACTGAACAAGATTAAAAGACAATGAGGTTTACAAAGTCTTTAACCAGATACTTACTTGGACAGCACATATGAATGTTAAAGCCCCCAAGAATTAAAAGTCTGTCATTTGGTGTAATTTCTGTTAAAAATTCAGAGAACTCAGGAATAAAATCCTTGTTAAATTTAGTGGTCGATACCCAACTGCACACAACACAGGATGAGATTGATACATTTCAAGCAGCTGTAATTCAAAGCTGGCATAACAGTCAGTTGTCAGTTGTCTACAGTAACAACAGCTTTTAAATATTGTTGCTAATCCACCACCCCAACCAGCAGAATAAAAATCTTACAATCACGTGGGTACTGATTCAGTGAAAGTGGTTAACTCACTAACAGGCAGACAAGTTTCAGTCACAAATAAAAAATTCAGTCCTTGTGAGGTGAAGAAATCATTTAAAATAAGTGTGTTGTCAGCTAGAGATCTAGCATTAACTAAAGATAACTTTAATCAAGTCAATTCCCCTGGCTGATGAGTGCACGACTCAGTGGGTGAAAATTACTAGAATCCACTCCACACCTATGAAGATGTGGCCAGCAGAGGACACAATCATGGATGCTTGAAACAACAGGCAATCCATTCATACATAGGTTCCAGAGAACACAGAGAAATGAAAAGAGCATAAGCCAAACTATAGCAAGAATCAACCCTCGGAGAAAACGCTAGGTAATTTCTAACCCTCATGAGTATGCCTCCATGAGCCAATAGCTATCTCCAAAAATTCCTTAAATTTGGCAGCTAATTGATCATAGAATTATTATTTAAAGTGATGTATTGAAACTCCATCTGCTGGCATGAGTTGCAGGTTTGGATGAAGACATTTAATAAGAACTCTTTTATGGACTGAGACTGGGGAGGTCAGATGACGGAACTCTAGTATAACTGGGACCAAAGTATGAGAAATAAATAAATAATCTGTGACTGGTCTTTATGATCTAGAGAGAAGAATGTATATACTGTAGTAAATTGACTTATGAAAGCTATACAGTTATACGAGATTGAGGTCTTCAAAAAATTTGAAAATGGAGTGGGTTGAGTGGGCAAGGTACACATGGACAGGAAGTGTGGACTTGTCAATAAGCAGTTACATAACTGAATTTCCATCAGTGCCTATACTCAAGTCACAGCTATGAAAATTGAGTAGCTGAGTAGCTAAATTGGGCATAAAGTAGGATTCGCACAGAATGAGAGCGTAATCATTTCTAAATATAATTTTCTTTTCTCCCAGCTTTGAGCATAGATAGAAAAAAATGTTCTTTTTGTCTTTAAGTGTAAATTTTTCAATGGCCTGTAACATTTCCTCTGGAAAGTTGAATAGACAATGGGAGTCACCCAAATTGAATTTCAGATCTGGAGAGTTTATGAGAAATTATTGTAAGCCAACAACTTTTGCCTTTGTAATCATTGCATCACTGCGTAATCAGCAAAAAACTTAACATAAACTACCTCATGGACAATCAACTTAAATCTCTCAAGACTCAGCAAACGTGTTGTCTATCGATATATTTCAAAGATGTGGTGATGAGAATAGGCCACTTGAAAGAATCTGATTGATTTGTGTAGATTGTAGGAGCTCTTTCAATCTCTGAAGTGATTCTGTTTATTGCTCTAAACCAGGGGTGGGCAAAGTCAGTCCTGGAGGGCCGCAGTGGCTACAGGTTTTTGTTCTAACCCAGTTGTTTAATTAGAAAGCAATTCTTGCCAATAATTTAATTTCATGGCATGTTAGTGCTTTAACTCTGCCATGTCAGATAATTCTCATATCCTAGACCTTTTTATCCTTTCTAAGGATATCATCCAAATAATTTGAAGGCTAAAATGGATTAGTAATTCTCAGTCCTTACCTTTTCTCTCTTCACTTTCCTTCCAAGTATTTAATTAAACTCAATAGTGCATGATAAATACACACAGGTGTAAATGGTAACAAGCAAAATGGAGAAATGCTGGTATCTTTTGTCATTTGCATTTTATTGTTAATAAGGAACAATTAAAAACAAAGAATACAGCTGTTTAAGACTAAAATAAGCAATAAGGGTTCAAAATCTTAACAAGTGAGACAACTAAAGTGAAGCAGAAGTGTTACTTGAGCAATAAGTACCTCTTTTTAAGAAATTGGGTTGGAGCAAAAACCTGCAGCCACTGCGGCCCTCCAGGAATGACTTTGCCCACCCCTGCTCTAAGCCATTTTAACAAGGCTTTGGAGACAATAGTAAGAATATTATAATTTTCAAGGATGCTTACAATTCATTTGCCTTTTCTATTATCACAATCCTCTTTGTTTGTTAGTTTTAACTTAAGTGAAGCAGTCTCCCCGTCTAAGGATCCAATTTCCTCTCCATGATGTGAAACACTGGAATATAAATATTGTAGTTCATCTTAAATCTGGGGTTGCTCAGACTTGACACCGGTAATCTCTAAACTCAGATCAGTAAAGTGTGCTTGCTTATTAACCTTTAAGACATTTGTTTTTTTGCATTAGGAGATTTTTCATCATTTCCCAGTATGAAACATCTGATCCTCCAGCATCCGGCCTAGGCCTCATGGTCTGCTTTGGTGTGTCAAAGGATTCACAGCGAGTTTTACTGACAGATTAAGAAATCTTGCACACCACTCAGGAAAGTACAATCTTTCTGTCCCTTGATTGTAATATTGGATGGGTCAAAAACTGCATGCGGCCAGAGCATAATCACTTAGCTGCCTTTCCGAACAAGATGTCAAGTGACTCCCCCATCCACACTCCACACTTGAGTGTCTGTCATTACAGCAGCCTCATGGTTCTGTGTTCCATTTCACTTACATGCTGTTCAACAGTTCTAGCAGAAATAGGCATTTCTTTAATCCTTATAGGTATTGTACATTTTCAGTAAACTATCAAATGAATCCTCTGCTGAACAGAAAGCTGCTCTAATGCAGTATTTTCTCCTTCACTGAGAGGCTTTCCATGTGTAGCAATACATTGGGTGACTTGTAGCCTTCTTCAGTGGTATAATGTTTAGCAACACTTACATGTTTGAGTATGTTGGTCTGTTTTTCCAGAACTTGAAATTGCTCACTTCATTTCATTCATTTTATCAGCATCATCCTTAAACATACTCTGAATCATGGTCACAAAATCTCACTTCATATTCAGAATCCAACAAACTATACTCTCAAAGCAAAGCAGCTGTGTATTTACACACAGATCAGGGATTTCTTTTATAAATCCATACTTAGAATGTCAAGAATGACAGGAATGATCATCAAATGTACCTCTTTTTGCAAAGTTGTTAAACTTGTCCTAGTACTCAATACAGTTAGCTAGTGTAAACTATGGTTCCTCAACTGAATAATCCACTATTTTTTTCAACCTATTAGATGGCAAATGTAAAAGACTGCTGCATACTGGAACAAACTGTATTAAAAAATGATATTTTTTCTCTATCTTACATCAGTGTGCTTGCCAGACATGCATGCCTCAGGTGCCACCTTCGGCTTGTGTGCCAGGGGTTGACAAGCTCTGCTCTAAAAATAGAACTGCCACTCAATTCCCCAAAAGAAAATTAAAAATTGAGTGGACAATAAACAAAAACAGTTGTCTTTTTCTTTCCTCTCATATAACCCCAGTATTTACAATATTTACAAATAACACACACCCAAAACAAACTGACAATTTTTAGAAAAATATATAGATGTTTAATATTTATTTACTTCACTAATAAACAGTGCAGAAAAATAGTTGTAGGAAATTGGCATCCTCCTTTAAAACAGGAGATAAAATGAAATATCTCACCAGTTTGGGTATTTCTCCTTTGTTGTCTTTTCTCTTTTTTAATGTAGGAGGATGCCAAAATTATCTTCCTCTGTTTGGCAGCAATCAGTGCCAGTAATGAGGTCTCAGTGCTAATGTTCTTCACTAAGACCTTCTGTTTAACATGTGCATGAGAAGTGAATCTTTAGGTATTTCTTACAAACATCTTTAATAGGATTCCAGCACCAAAGCCCCCCACCCCAACTGTACTCCTGGCAACTACACTGTTCTCCCTTTACAAGTGATGCCAAAATGTCTAATAATACAGTAAATCTGCCCTGGAATGAGGGCCCAAATGCAGCGCTTAAAGGGGCATTTATCCCATTTCTTTTAGTTTCGCATATAAACTACATCAAATGGCTAAAGAAACAATCGTAAATAAACAAAATGTATTCAGCACCACTATATACTTTGGAGTCTTTTACTTCTCTTTCTTATATTTTTGTTCTGTCTCTTTTCTTTGAATACCTTTGCCATCCTTTTCAAATGCTTGTTTGTGTTTTTAATTGCTTGCCTGCTCTTGATATTTTTACAGATTACAACATATAATTATCCCTTTCCAGTCATATGTCATCTTTCAGTTGCTTGACTCAACCCACTTTATAACATTATTTATGCAACTCACTGAACATGATGGAGAGCTTTCCTTCTCTTCTCTCTTTCATGTCTTGGCTTTGGAGAGCTGCCTTTGGCATGTACAGTGGGGGAAATAAGTATTTGATCCTCTGCTAAATTTGTAAGTTTACTTTGTCTCTAATTTTTATGGCAGTTTAATTTTAATGGAGAGAGACAGAATATCAACCAAAAATCCAGAAAAAAGCATATTACATAAAAGTTATAAATTGATTTGTATGTAATTGAGAGAAATAAGTATTTGATCCCCTGCAACCCAGCCAGAATTCTGGCTCCCACAGATTACAATCAATCAATCAATCAATTACAGATACTCCTGATCTCAACTCGTTATATGTATAAAGCACACCTGTCCACAGAATCAATTTCTTCCATTCTCGAATGTTCACTGGCAAATTTAAAGCGGGCCTGTACATGTGCGTTCTTGAGTAGGGGGACCTTGTGGGCGCTGCAAGATGTCAATCCATTACGGCGTAGTGTGTTACCAATAGTGTTCTTGGTGACTGTGGTCCCAACTGCCTTCAGATCATTAACAAGCTCTTCCCGTGTAGTTTGGGGCTGATCCCTCACCTTTCTCATGATCATCCTCACCCCATGAGGCATGGAGCTCCAGACCGAGGGCGATTGATGGTCACTTTATATTTCCTCCATTTCCAAATAATAGCACCAACAGTTGTCTTACTAACCTTCTTGCTGATGGTCCTGTAGCTCATTCCAACCTTGTGCAGGTCTACAATCTTGTCCCTGTCGTCCTTTGAATGGAAGAAATTGATTCTGTGAACAGGTGTGCTTTATACACATAACAAGTTGAGATCAGGGGTATCTAATTGATTGATTGATTGTGGCACACAACCACCCTGTGGGAGCCAGAATTCTGGCTGGGTTGTAGGGGATCAAATACAACCCCAATTCCAATGAAGCTGGGATGTTGTGTAAAACGTAAATAAAAACAGAATATAATGATTTGCAAATCCTTTTCAACCTATGTTCAATTGAATACACTACAAAGACAAGATATCGAATGTTCAAACTGATAAACTTTATTGTTGTTTTGTAAATCTTCACTCATTTTGAATTTGATGCCTGCAACAAGTTCCAAAAAAGCTGGGACGGGGCAGCAAAAGACTGGGAAAGTTGAGGAATGTTCAAAAAACACCTATTTTGAACATTCCACAGGTGAACAGGTTAATTGGAAACAGGTGTTTGTCATGATTGGGTATAAAAGGAGCATCCCCAAAAGGCTCAGTCGTTCACCAGCAAGGATGGGGCAAGGTTCACCACTTTGTGAACAACTGTGTGGGCAAATAGTCCAGCAGTTTAAGAACAACGTTTCTCAACATACAATTGCAAGGAATCTAGGGATTTCATCATCTAATGTCCATAATATCATCAAAAGATTCAGAGAATCTGGAGAAATCTCTGCACGTAAGTGGCAAGGCCGAATACTAACACTGGATGCCCGTGACCTTCGATCCCTCAGGCGGCACTGCATTAAAAACTGACATCATTCTGTAAAGGATAGTACCAAGTGGGCTCAGGAATACTTCAGAAAACCATTATCAGTTAACACAGTTCGTCGCTGCATCTACAAGTGCAAGTTAAAACTCTAGCATACAAAGCGAAAGCCATATATCAACAACACCCAGAAACGCCGCCGGCTTCTCTGGGCCCAAGCTCATCTGAGATGGACTGATGCAAAGTGGAAAAGTGTGCTGTGGTCTGACAAGTCCACATTTCAAATTGTTTTTGGAAATCATGGACGTTGTGTCCTCCGGGCCAAAGAGGAAAAGGACCATCCAGATTGTTATCAGCGCAAAGTTCAAAAGCCAGCATCTGTGATGGTATGGGGGTGTGTTAGTGCCCATAGCATGGGTAACTTGCACATCTGTGAAGGCACAATTAATGCTGAAAGTTACATACAGGTTTTGGAGCAACATATGCTGCCATCCAAGCGACGTCTTTGTCAGGGACGTCCCTGCTTATTTCAGCAGGACAATGCGAAGCCACATTCTGCACGTGTTACAACAGGGTGGCTTCGTAGTAAAAGAGTTCAGGTACTAGACTGGCCTGCCTGCAGTCCAGACCTGTCTCCCATTGAAAATGTGTGGCGCATTATGAAGCGCAAAATACGACAATGGAGACCCCGGACTGTTGAGCAAGTGAAGTTGTACATCAAGCAAGAATGGGAAAGAATTCCAGCAACACAGCTTCAACAATTAGTGTCCTCAGTTCCCAAACGCTTATTGAGTGTTGTTAAAAGGAAAGGTGATATAACACAGTGGTAAACATGCCCCTGTCCTAGCTTTTTTGGAATGTGTGGCGGGCATCAAATTCAAAATGAGTGAAGATTTGCAAAACAACAATAAAGTTTATCAGTTTGAACATTTGATATCTTGTCTTTGTAGTGTATTCAATTGAATATAGGTTGAAAAGGATTTGCAAATCATTGTATTCTGTTTTTATTTACGTTTTACACAACGTCTCAACTTCATTGGAATTGGGGTTGTACTTATTTCTTTCAATGACGTGCAAATCAATTTATAACTTTTATGTAATGTGTTTTTTCTGGATTTTCATTGATATTCTGTCTCTCTTCATTAAAATGAAACTAACATAAAAATCGGAGACTGTTCATTTCTTTGTAAGTGAGCAAATTTACAAATTCAGCAAGGTATCAAATACTTATTTCCCTCACTGTATTTGGCAAATGTACATATAACAAATGTCACAAGAATGGCGAAAAGACATTATAAAGGTTTGGGGCAACCACCTGTATAATGTATCCTGGCTGCAAAAAGGTATTTTTCAAGAAATGTTTACAAGATAGAGTCCAAAACAGAACTGATTATATAAAGTCAACATGGTCGCTTTAAAGGCCAGGGTAGGAAATGATGTCATTGGGGCCGGAAGGGGAAGTGACGTTGTCAGAGGCGGGACAGGAAGAGACATCATCAGAGTTGCCAGAACAGGAAGTGACGTCATCTCTGAGGCACCGGAACAATAAGTGACTTCATCGGAGGTGCTGAAACCCTGTGGGATTTCCCAAGAATAGTCTGCAAGGGATTGAAAGGGACAGTTAGTGAACCCTACCGCCCCCTGGTTGGACATGGAATTGCCATTATTCAGGCACTTTAGTTGACTCCTACTCTCACGTGTGTGACACAAAGTAGTGATCATGAAGATGATCAATACGATGCTTTGGTTATTTTATTACAGGGAAGTCATGAACCCACTTGCCCTTGACCTGTCTCGCACATTCATAAACAGAAACACACAAAATAGCAGTACAAATGAATTGTTAATAGAGAATATATAGTAACATTTATTAAACAATTAACGCATAGGCAAAAGCCCACCCGAATTCCCTGCTGGGATTTGTAACAATTATATAACTTGTACATATAGGGTAACAGACTTCAAACTTAACCATATTCTATAAATATCACCTGATGAAACCCACAATGGGCATACTGACCAAAAACAACATGGCCATGGAAAAATGTCAATGCCCATACAAAATGGAAAACACACAATGGTGTTAAAAAACAGTTTGAAAAATGAAAATATGATCTCAAACAGTATCTCAAAATGCATAAGAAGCTAATTTGTAAGAGATGTTGAATTACGGGCGGAATGGTGGCGCAGTGGTATCGCTACTGCCTTGCAATAAGGAGACCTGGGTTCGCTCCCCGGGTCCTTCCTGTGTGGAGTTTGCATGTTCTCCCCGTGTCTGTGTGTTTTTCCTCCAGGTGCTCCGGTTTCCTCCCATAGTCCAAAGACATGCAGGTTAAGTGCATTGGTGATCCTAAAATTGTCCCTAGTGTGTGTGCTTGGTGTGTGTGCCCTGTAGCGGGCTGGCACCCTGCCTGGGATTTGTTCCTGCCTTGTGCCCTGTGTTGGCTGGGATTGGCTCCAACAGACCCCGTGACCCTGCGTTAGGATGTAGCGGGATGGACAATGGCTGATGACTGACTGATCTTGAATTGCATTTCAGATACCTTGAAATATGTTTCACACATGTCAAAATGGTCAGGATGTTATTTAAGGATGTTTCAAAATGTAATCAAGATATTGTCACATTGACATATTTTTGAGACAGTTAAAATATACTTTGAGTTATCTCAAATTAGTTTCTTCAAATGTTAAAATAGGTTTCAGCTGTATTTTAGATATCTTAAAATGCATTTCAAGGTGTCTTAAAATTAATTTCAATATAGTTCAAATATACTGTAGTTGAAAATATTTTTACAAAGACATATGAAGTTATCTGAATACTATTTTCAGATATCTGAAATAAAATTAAATATATGTCAAATCAGTTTGTAAATATTTTAAAATAGCTTCATGACCATTTCCCTTTGTGTCCACTGACCTGTTAATTTGGTGGTCAAGTGTGAAAAGGTCTAGGGAGTGGAATATTTATAGCCCACTGAACTTACAATCTGTTGGCATTATATCTATCTTCCTTAGTACTACACCACACTTTAAGTGTCATAAAGTTTGCCTAAAGCAACACTTATTTTCCAAAAATTTTATTACAACAATTAAGCAATAAATGTTATTATCTTGAAACTTCACACCTAGGATTGAAAAATTGTATTGGAAAAAGAAATAATAAAAGTAAGATGTTTATATTTTATTCTTTACTTTAAAGCTACAGGTCAAGTGAGTATATATGACATGAAAATTTTAAAGCTTGGAAGTAGAGAATATAAACTAGATTAAAGTGAGTATGAATGACTGTGAATATTATTGTGCAGTCTTACTGCATGCTAGAAGACCACAGATTTCCTGTACTATGGGACAGAGAATAAAGTGGCATCAATTTGTGTAGCAGAAACTAAAAGAAAAAGAATGTAAGATAAAGAAAGATGAAAAAGGAACAAAGTAGTATTTGGTAAAAAGACAAATTTGCTTTTATTTTATTTTTTATTGTATTTCAGAGGTATGAGTTATGACCCCAGAGTGCAATTGGATGGAACTGGTGAGTTTTCTTTAAATAGTTCAGTAAACCAATTTGCCTTAGTTCCAAGTTGGTGGACTGTTTGAAAAGATTTGGATCCATGATCATCAGTTTCAATTTTTTCAATGAGACACCATGAAAATACTTGCTCAGAACTAGGGATTTACAGATAAATATAGACTAAATAGAACCTGAATGTTTTCTCTCCATCATTCTTCATCCTTTAGAGAATACTTTTTTATATACTTTTTTTTCTTTTTTAATTAATTATAATTTGCATAACAGATTTTTGGTAAAAAAAAAAAAAAAAACTATGATAGTTTTCCTGGACATTAATGTACTGTGATTTTTGGCCGGTGTGACTAAAGTGTGTGGGACACAAGCTTGCCAACAAAAGTGTTTGCGTTTAAGGTTCCGCCACACATTTTCTGGTAAGGCTTATTCTATTTGGGCACACCGTCAGAACAGTGCTGTCAGATCTAAACACTAGTATTGCAAGTTGCTCACATACTGATGTGTCTTTACAGTTGTGCTTGAAAGTTTGCGAACCCTTTAGAATTTTCTATATTTCTGCATAAATATGACCTAAAACATCATCAGATTTTCACTTAAGTCCTAAAAGTAGATAAAGAGAAACCAGTTAAACAAATGAGACAAAAATATAGTTGGTCATTTATTTATTGAGGAAAATGATCGAATATTACATATTTGTGAGTGGCAAAAGTATGTGAACCTCTAGGATTAGCAGTTAGTTTGAAGGTGAAATTAGAGTCAAGTGTTTTCAATCAATGGGATGACAATCAGGTGTGAGCGGACACCCTGTGTTATTTAAAGAACAGGGATCTATCAAAGTCTGCTCTTCACAACACCTGTTTGTGTAAGTGTATCATGGCATGAACAAAGGAGATTTCTGAGGACCTCAGAAAAAGAGTTGTTGATGATCATCAGGCTGGAAAAAGTTACAAAACCATCTCTAAAGAGTTTGGACTCCACCAAGCCACAGTCAGACAGATTGTGTACAAATGGAGGAAATTCAAGACCATTGTTACCCTCCCCAGGAGTGGTCGACCAACAAAGATCACTCCAAGAGCAAGGCGTGTAGTAGTCGGCGAGGTCACAAAGGACCCCAGGGTAACTTCTAAGCAACTGAAGGCCTCTCTCACATTGGCTAATACTCATGTTCATGAGTTCACCATCAGGAGAACACTGAACAACAATGGTGTGCATGGCAGGGTTGCAAGGAGAAAGCCACTGCTCTCCAAAAAAAAAACATTGCTGCTCGTCTGCAGTTTGCTAAAGAGCACATGGACAAACCAGAAGGCTATTGGAAGAATGTTTTCTGGACGGATGAGACCAAAATAGAACTTTTTGGTTAAAATGAAAAGTGTTGTTTGGAGAAAGGAAAGCACTGTATTTCAGCATAAGAACCTTATCCCATCTGTGAAACATGGTGGTGGTAGTATCATGGTTTGGACCTGTTTTGCTGCATCTGGGCCAGGACGGCTTGCATTCATTGATGGAACAATGAATTCTGAATTGTATCAGAGAATTCTAAAGGAAAATGTCAGGACATCTGTCCATGAACTGAATCTCAAGAGAAGGTGGGTCATGCAGCAAGACAACGACCCTAAGCACACATCATTCTACCAAAGAATGGTTAATGGAGAATAAAGTTAATGTTTTGGAATGGCCAAGTTAAAGTCCTGACCTTAATCCAAGGACCTGAAGCGAGCAGTTAATGTGAGGAAACCCACCAACATTCCAGAGTTGAAGCTGTTCTGTACGGAGGAATGGGCTAAAATTCCTCCAAGCCGGTGTGCAGGAATGACCAAAAGTTACTGGAAACGTTTAGTTTCAGCTATTGCTGCAAAGGGCGGGGTGGGGGTCACACCAGATACTGAAAACAAAGGTTCACATACTTTTGCCACTCACAAATATGTAATACTCAATCATTTTCCTTAATAAATAAATGGCCAAGTATAATATTTTTGTCTCATTTGTTTAACTGGTTTCTCTTTATCTACTTTTAGGACTTGAGTGAAAATCCGATGATGTTTTAGGTCATATTTATGCAGAAATAGTAGAAAATTCTAAAGGGTTCGCAAACTTTCAAGCACAACTGTAGCTGCAGGTGTAAGTCCCATTTTATTTTATGGTGCCAAGCAGCGTGCACCAGTTTATTAGCTGGCAACAGAGGTCACGGGACATCATATCTTTGATTGCTGCTACAACAAACAGTTCTGAGCAGGCATCAGCCATTGTGCTACTCTTGTGAACACATGCCATCGACTCAAAAAAGGAGAGGCAAGTTCGTTGCACCACGTGAGCGTCACCAAGAGAATAAAACTGAATAATAAAAAAACAAGCACTAACTTTCACAAGTAGCCAAAATTTACAGTGTTACAGACTCAAGTCAAATGTACGTTATTATTATATTGTAGAAATAATAATAATATCAGCTCACCACTCAAAACACAGAGAGCCCATTCTCAAACCTGGGACCTTCGGGTTATAAGGCAGCAGTTCTTATCCCTGTACCATTCGAGAACACATATAAACTCCCTGTCGATTGACACTTGAGCTTAAGTTTTCAACTCATTGGCAGCCACATGTAAATTGAATGCTTTTTTTTCTTTGGTTATATTCCTGAATAAAAGTGCACATATTTATTTGATATTTCAACTGAAGTCTTCACACATTATACACTTCTCTTCATTATTAGTATAACATGGAAAAAGTTTCTGCTTTAGGTATGTGTTCAGCATTTCTTGGATTTTTTTACATTTACTTTCATCCTACACTTACCCAGATCTTTGTAGACACGGAACACACATGAAATGCATGTATTCCAAATAACGATATACTGCATTATTTACCCTATACAACTCCAGGCACATCACACACAGATAAGGAACCTTGGCTTGAGCTGGGAGAACTTTTTACCCCGAGCTGAGCTCTGTCAAGGTGAGAGATGGGACAGCAGGCTGCTTGCTGCCTGTGCTGATGGACTCATTTACAAAACAAAACATGCTGATGGAGAGGTATGAAGGGATTTAAGGTGGGCTGGGATTACTAGGTTTTTCATAGGCTTCAGGAATTCTAGTGTTAACGCTATGCACATTGTCTGTGTGTGCACTTTTCTTAGCATGGTGTGGTTTTGTTTACATAACTTTAGTAGAGCTTCAGTTTTCAGAGTTCAGTTCTTCTAATGCTGAGTTCATAGACTTAACAACTGTCTTTAAATGTTGTAACCCACCAATATAATGCATCAGCCTTGCTGCAGTTAACTAATCTACAGTAAAGTGTTTAGATAATTAAATATTAACTGCACATTAATGGCCTTGCTAGATGAAGTAGTAGACTAAGCTGTTGAACAGTAATTCTTGAACATTTATGTCAGTTTATTTTTTACATTTTGTTCTATTTTATGATCTTCTATCATGCTAAACAGTATATTTTGTGCTGTGTATTCAATTTACTATATGTGTGAACCTGTACGTGGATAAGTACCACTTTACTCTTGTTCAATCAACAGAGCGTCCGATTAGCTTTGGGCTTGGTGAGCAGAATTGCTATTCTGCAGCATTTTGCTAATCAGAATGAAGTTGTTTTTTCTATAGTCTCTAGCTTATTTATGGTGATTTGAAAGTAATGTGGGTATTATTTATATTGTATTCATAACCCAAATAAACTCAATACCCTCCTGCTAAATTTGCTTTATTGCTGACTCAGACAGATGGAATGATAGAAAGCATAGCTGTGGATTGTTTCTATAAATCATCTTTAATTATTTACGTAGATTTTTTTCTTTTAATACATTCAGGCTTCCACATGTGTTAATAAAGATGTACACTTTAGGTTGACTGGCAGCATCAAACTGGCTTGGTTAAAGTGTAAGTATGTAAATCCTACCAACAGTTATTTCCTAATATGTGCCTTCTTGTCTTGACCCTGTAATGAATAAAGCAAGTTAAAAAATGGGTAGATGCTCAAACAAACTCATGTTACATGACAACATCATTCTAACTTAATAATAAAAATTGTAACAGAGAATTAATACAGCTGTTTGAGAACATGTTAAAGGAAGAGACAGAGCTATTCAGATCTTGATTAAGATATGAATATGTGTTTGTGTAGTAATTTCCACATACAGAAAAAAGTACAATAAGGGAACAAAGCGTCAAACCTGAAGCAGAGGAACAAATTTTGATGCTGTGTTATATGATTTTACAAGACATGCATCAAATACACCCTTAAAAACGAAACATAATAAATCAGACACTATATTCGGTTTCTGAAGGCAAATAAAAATGAGAATGAGTGGGCATGCACCCAAAATGAGGTTAACACACAAGGTTATTGACTAAACCAATTCTGTCCCTTAGAGGCTGTGGCGTTCAACAACACAAGATCAGGACCAGAGAGTGGATTTGCGCTTCTCTGTCTCCAAAATTACCAGGTGAACTGGTTTGTGTGTATAGTGGGGATCCTACCTAAACAGGAAGAAGCAAGGCATGGCCCACAAGAAGACCAAATAAAACACATTGCAGGGACCATACTTTGCATCGCTGCTCCGCCTTGAAGGAAAAAAAATCTCTAAAAGATATAGAATACTATGAAAAATATTACTGTATGGCATTATGGGGAAGATTTTGCACCATAAATCAAGTGGAAAAAATATCTGTTTGATCTTAGTGGTTGTAATGTTTAATTTTCATTATTATCACAACCATTATAATTATTACCTTCACCTGTTTAACAGCCATTTCTGGGTTTACCCCAAGTTTGCTGGTTCTCCCCAAAACATTTTCTCTCCACATTACATGGTCTTGGGCAACCTTTGGGGAGACCAATTTTATTTATAATGTACCAACCTCACCGCCTTCATTTACATCTTCTTTGACCACCATCTGGGCCGCATACCTTTCACCTCCATCTTGGTACTCCTCATCAATCTCTGTATTTTGCTCCATGTGCTCAAATCACCTGTTTTTGCCTTCAGTTTTGGCTAAATGTTAAATAAATTTAGAAGGTTTGAGAAGCAGCTGTAAATTGCAAGCATTATATATTTTATTTAAAAATTCTACAAAACTCTCTATCACTCTATTTTCATGACAAAAACTAAAATACAGTGGAACCTCGGTTCACGACCGTAATTCGTTCCAAAACTCTGGTCGTAACCCGATTTGGTCGTGACCCAAAGTAATTTCCACCATAGGATTGTATGTAAATACAATTAATCCGTTCCAGACAGTACGAACTGTATGTAAATATTTTTTTAAAGATTTTTAAGCACAAATATAGTTAATTATACCATAGAATGCACAGCGTAATAGTAAACTAAATGTAAAAACATTGAATAACGTTGAGAAAACCTTGAACAACAGAGAAAACTAACATTGCAACAGTTCGCGCTATAGCCTTATAGCCTAACACTTTTTTTTAATGAGTTTTAAACACAGGGAAAAAAATGAACATTTGAAAAATCCATAATATAGTAAACCAGCAAGAAAAGTAACATTACAACAAATCACGCTACGAACCGCTCGCTAAAAACACTTTTTTTAATGAGTTTTAAGCACAGGGAAAAAAATTAATATTTGAAAAATCTGTAACTTTATAAACAAACAAGAAAAGTAAAATTGCAACAATTCACGCTACGAACCGAAAAATGAACATTTGAAAAATCCGTAATACAAAAACTAACCATAAACCACCAAGAAAACTAGCCTTGCATGATTTAAGTTCTGGCATGAAGGAAGTGAGGAGGAACTGGGTGGAGAAGAGGTTACAGTTTTTCCACCTCTTCCAGCACTTGAGGCCTCTGCCTGGTTAACACTGTAACTCCTTTTGCAACATGAGCTGCTTTAATGGCCTCTTTCTGCTTTAGAATAGTCGAAATCATAGATTTTGACTTCTTGTACTTGGCGGCAAGATCAGTAACACAAACGCCATGCTCATCCTTTTCAATAATTTCTTTCTTTACTTCGATTTCAATTTTCTTCAAACCTTTCTTCTCACCACTCTTCACTTGCTTAGAAGCCATGGTTAACTGTAAAAGCACATAAAATACTGTAGAGCACAAAGAGTTCACAGCGAAAGCATGCAGGTCTGACTGAGAACAATGCACAGGGAGAGGCTGAACACATGCTTAAATACAGTAATCGGCCCGTACGAACCGGAAGGGAAACGAAATAGAGCACAAAGAGTTTACAGCGAAAGCACGCATGCACATGCAAGCACACACGTCTGACCGAGAACAATGCAACACGTGCGGAAATCATCGGCGAGCACAAACCAAAAGGGAAACTGGCTTGTTCATATACCGAGTGTGTGGTCGTGAACAGATGCAAAAGTTTGGCGAACTTTTTGGTCGTAACCCAATTTGTATGTGTTCCAAAACAATCGTTAACCAAGGTTCCACTGTACCAGGCTGAAACTCAGGACATGTAAACGTCAAAATTTCCACTTGCTGCAGGGACATCGAACTTTTGGCCATAAGTCTGCATCCCTATTACTTGCCCAGAGAGTTTGGACACGTCATTGTTGTTATTGTTTACATCCCTCCTCAGGCAGACATGGAGATAGCGGATGACATCATCCATTCCACTGTTGCTAAGTTACAAACACAGCACCCTGAGGCGCTTGTGCTAATCGCTGGAGATTTTAACCATGTCACGCTGGACAAAACATTACCTGCCTTCTCCCAGTATGTGGATTGTAACACCCAGGGAAATAGGACTATTGACCTACTGTATGCAAACATTAAAGACACATACAGTGCCACCCCGCTGCCTGCACTTGGGAAAGATCATAACCTGGTTCTGCTTCAGCCTCTCTACAAACCAAGAGTGAGGGAGCTACCTACAACCATACGCTCATTCAGGAAGTGGTCCCCTGAGGCAGAGCAGGCTCTGAGAGACTGCTTTGGGACTACGGACTGGGATATCCTGCAGGAATCATATAGTGAGAACATTGAGGAGGTTGTTGACTGCACTACTGACTACATCAACTTCTATATGGACATTGTAATTCCAGTAAGAACAATACGCTGTTAATGCTAACAACAAGCCATGGATTACAAGTGACATCAAGGGCCTTTTGAACCAGAAGAAAAGGGCTTTTAAAAGCGGTGATCAGCATGAGCTCAAGCGCGTGCAGAAGGAACTCCGAGTCCAGCTCAGGGTGGTGAAGGAGCAGTACAGGAGAAAGCTGGAGCAGAAGTTGCAGAATGGAAGCATGAAGGAAGTTTTGGATGGGATGAAGATTATCACTGGCTGTAGCTCGAAGCGGGGTGCCACCATCGAGAGAGACGTGGAAAGAGCAAGCCAAATGAGCAACTTCCTTAACAGGTTTGACCACCCTACTGCACCCTCCACCCATCCTTCTGCTGATACCAGCATAGAAGAGACATCCCCACCCACAATTACAGCAGCCCAGGTAAGCAGAGAGCTGAGACTTCGTGTCAGCAAAGCAGTGGGTCCAGATGGAGTATCACCACGACTGCTTAAGGCCTGTGCACTAGAGCTGGGGAGTCCTCTACAGCACATCTTCCACCTGAGCCTGGAACAGGGGAGAGTCCCAAGGCTTTGGAAAACATCTTGCATCACCCCAATCCCAAAGGTATCACGTCCTAGTGAGCTGAATGACTTCCGGCCTGTCGCTCTGACGTCACATGTGATGAAGATCATGGAGCAGCTGCTGCTTCACCACCTGAGGCCACAGGTCCGTCATGTCCTTGACCCTCTGCAGTTCGCATACCAGGAGAAGGTTTGGACGGAGGATGCCATCATCTACATGCTTACACAGATCCCTCTCCCACTTAGACAGAGGCAGTAGTGCTGTAGGAATTATGTTTCTGGACTTCTCTAGCGCCTTCAGCACCATCCAACCTCTACTCCTTAGGGACAAGCTGACAGATATGGGAGTAGATTCACACCTGGTGGCATGGATCGTGGACTACCTTACAGACAGACCTCAGTATGTGCGTCTTGGAAACTGCAGATCTGACATTGTGGTCAGCAACACAGGAGCGCCGCAGGGGACTGTACTTTCTCTGGTCCTATTCAGCCTATATACATCGGACTTCCAATACAATGACACTTCTATCATGCAGAGGGTACAGATCTATAAATACCTGGGAGTGCAGCTGGATGATAAATTGGACTGGACTGCCAATACTGATGCTCTGTGCAAGAGAGGACAGAGCAGACTATACTTCCTTAGAAGACTGGCGTCCTTCAACATCTGCAATAAGATGCTGCAGATGTTCTATCAGATGGTTGTGGCGAGTGCCCTCTTCTACGCGGTGGTGTGCTGGGGAGGCAGCATAAAGAACAGGGACGCCTCACACCTGGACAAACTGGTGAGGAAGGCAGGCTTTATTGTAGGCATGGAGCTGGACAGTTTGACATCCGTGGCAGAGTGACAGGCGCTGAGCAGGCTCCTGTCAATCATGGAGAATCCACTGCATCCACTGAACAGTATCATCTCCAGACAGAGGAGCAGCTTCAGCGACAGACTGCTGTCACTGCCCTGCTCCACTGACAGACTGAGGAGATTGTTTCTCCCCCACACTATGCGACTCTTCAGTTCTACCCGGGGGGGTAAACGTTAATATTATACAAAGTTATTGTCTGTTTTTACCTGTTATCACTCTTTAATTTAATATTGTTTTTTATCAGTTTGCTGCTGCTGGAGTATGTGAATTTCTATTTAATAAAGTATCTATCTATCTATCTATCTATCTATCTATCTATCTATCTATCTATCTATCTATCTATCTCTACTGTAATTATCAATATCTATTTATAACAGTATATACAAGAGGGGATCTCAAAAATTCCCAGAATTGTTAATAAAAAAAAACTTTGTTATACAACTTACTGCAATTCCCTTTTAGTCACGGTCAAATATCTTTCATTGAAATGCAATAAACTTGTCCCAGCGCATTCCTGGAAATATTTCTTTTACTCATCTTTTGTTCCCATGCCTAGAGCCTCTGTCGTGGTGAAAAATTCATCATCAGAAGGCTTTTTACCTAAAAATAAAGGCTATTAGGACACGGCATAAACAGAGTTTTAAAGCTTTATTGCAATAAAACAACACAAAAACAACAAGGACTCAAAACAATACGGCCAAATTGAGCTGAGCCCTGAACATTGCAGCAATCGAAGTTTATATAACAATTTCTTATCATTTTGACCTTGTTCAATTAGCTCATTCTGCACCTGTCTATACTGTCTATTGTTCACTCTAGTTTCTGTTTTGCTTATTCTTGATTGGTTCTTCAACTGGGCAGATGTTCTTTATTCCATATTTGGTCTTTCATGGTGTCACTTCCTTCTCTAGCTTTTCAAGCTATGCTATAATGGTGGCCTAAAGCTAAGCTTTAATTAAAAAGAAATATAGTATATGCTTTTATTTAATCATTGCTTGGCATGCTTGATTTGTCTTAATTTATACACTAAAGTTAATTTCTAATATATTCTTCTAATATTTTTGCTAATGCCTGAATTTACTAAGGTTTTCTCTTCATGCATTACATCAGTGTGACCTTGCTTACAGCAAAAGCCTTTTGTTTCCTTTCTGCTGATTCCCCAATCCAGCTGGTTTTGTTACGTGCCTTCCAGAGCCATCTTCTCTGTGGTATTGTTCCTTTAGCTTCCTAGCCTTGGACACACGTCTTCTCAACCTCTTATCCTGTTCTAGCCGGTTTCTGTATGTCATTTATTGTTCTTTTCTCACACTAGAAATTCTGCTGTAATCTTAAAGAATAATGTAATATGACTGATTTTTTAGTTAACTATTTCCTTGACCTATCTTATTTTCTTAACATTCTAATTTATGCTTAATCTAATGTTTTAGAAGCTTTTAATTACTTTTTATGTCTCTTTATGTTAATTTGCTATTATTTATGCTAATACAAAAAATTTTCCTTCTACAGCTCCTGCAATTTTTTGGGGATTTTTAACATGGTTTCAATTGGTCTTCCCTTCATTCTCAAAATTAATTTTGGGAAAAAAATAAAAAGTCACAAGGAGGAAGATCTAGTAAATGCGGTAGGTGTGAAGCAGCAATCACAGTTTTTGATCAAAACTCTGATTGATAACCTGATGTGTGAGTGATCTATCATGGTGCAAAATGCAGTTTTGCCTGTGCCACTGCTAAGAATGTTTTTTTTCCAGCAAACACCTCAGCTGTCCAGTGTAATGTTGCTGATTAAAAATTTGTTCAGAAGAAAACTCTTCACTAGCAAGTCCATAAATGTTAAAAACAAAAAAAAACCTGATCATCATTGTCTTGATGTTTAATATGACCTGTTATGATTTTTCCTGTCTTGTAAAAAAAAAAATCACAGAAGTCATGTGTACCACTGTAGAATAGATGTCAGAAATATGCATCTCAACTCAGGACAGTACCACTTGGCAGACTGATTAACAAGACTGTAGGCATGTGATACCTAGTGGCATAATTACACCCTTCCCTCGTGGCATTGACCGATATATATATATACTGTATATGCTAGCAAAAGTGGAGTTTTATAAATTTTTCCCACAAAGTTTCAGGTAATGGGAGAACACAGAAGTTAGAGGTCCCTAATGGTTTTAGAGAGTAGCAATGTGTTACCACGTAGATAATGGTTGAAAATGTAAGAATTGAACTGAATTATATTCTTTACAAGACACAGTAAGTGATTATGCGATTTTAAATAGGTTTTAAATTTCAGTTGATCATTGGTAAAGAAATAGCAAGCATCGTATTAGAAACAGGTTTAGACAAAATAATAATTCTGGCTCTGGTCCCTTAGTGCACATTAGAATACAATTATAACAGATTTGGTTTTGGCTGGTTCAGTGGCACAGCATGTGAAACAAACATTTCAAATTAGTTGAATGATGACTATTTCCAGCTATAATGTCTTAGCACTATTCTACATCATGTTACTCACTTGTGGTAGATTATGTCTCCCTATTTCCCTATACTTTAAAAAATGTTTGGAAAAGGGGTGGATTTGTAAAATATTTGTGAAATTAAAATTTTTACATATGTATGACATATATTTTGAAAGCTGCTCAACTTCTTCTTCTTCTTCTTTCGGCTGCTCTCATTAGGGGCTGCCACAGTGGATCATCTTCTTCCATATCTTTCTGTCCTCTGCATCTTGTTCTGTTAATTCTGAAAGCTGCTCAACACAGCTCAGATTTATAGGTACTGGAGCTATCCCAGTAGCACTGCACCCAAGGTGGGAAACAGCACTGGATGAGACACCACCCCAGAGAAGGATACATGTATGTACAGATCCTTACTCACTCATACTAGAGGCAATTTATTAGTTGTGAATAACCTAAACTTAATGTCTTTGGCAATATGTGAGGGATAACCACTCAGACACATAGAGGACATTCAAGCTAAACTCAGATAACGACCAGGTATATAATAGAACCAAGAATGCTAAATCCATCAGGCAGCAGCACTACCCACTATGCCAGTTTGCTGCTCTCTTTTCACAAATGTACTTTTTTTTTATTACGCCTCTCAAAAATATATCATCCCTAAGCATTTTGTATTGAGTTGAAAACACTTGTAGAATGCAGTCGGCCAGTAAAGCAGGCTACAATTTTTTTTTTAAATTATAGTAATTAGCCCGTCTCGTATGTTAATTCTAAATACCCACCAGCTGGCAGTTACACCCTTGTAGAAGGGTTAGGATTGACATGCTATAGTGCATGCTATAGGGAGGTCATTTGAAAATGCAAGAGACTAACAACTATGCAGTCCCAGAGGAATCAAACTAAATTATGTGCTTGAGCAGCAGTGAATGATGAAGCAGAAATACTATAGCCATGCTACTTACTGAATGTCTTTCCAGAGAAATTGATATGTCCAGAAACTAGGATTTTTTGTCGCTGAGCCTGGTACAAATCTCTCATTCTGTGCCCTTTATTTCCAGAGTTACTGCCTCACAGGTTATTACCATCTTTACTCCATTATCTTATGCTATAACCAGATTTGGCCTGCACTGCCTGTTTCTGCCTGTGAACTTTCTTCTAAATGAATGGACCATGAGAAATAATTCAATCTTGTATTTGACAGAATAATAGAGGAATTACTTTCCAAACAGACAATATAAAAATCTGTTGAAATATAATTCCCTCAGTTTGTGAGTCATCTTCTGCACAAATCTTTTATTAAATCTAGCCGCATCTTATTTTCAAACATTAAAGATAAAAGAGGAAGGGGTACTTTTGTTACATATCTTATACTTTTCATAGTGCAATTAAAAAAGTTGTGCATACGCATACTATAAATGCTTAATTTTCCTGATTTTAAATTGTTCCCTTACTGTAAAAAGTTATAATGATCTGGAAATTAGTTTAAAAAAAAATATACAGTTTGATGCCAGGCACTACATTGGTTTTTACTTTGTTACTGTACGTCAGTACTATTGACACTCAATGGAGCACTTCAAAATGCAGCTATTAGTTAATAGTGTGCCGCTCTGCATATCATACCTTATAAGAGCTCTTAAACTTCAGAGATAGTTGCTACATGGTACCTTTGTTTTGTATGAATATATAAAGCTGAATGTGTGTTAGTGTGTGTGTTTGTTTGGTATGCAAATCCTATCTCCACTAAATTTTGCACAGATTCCATTTTGTGACAGTATGATAACTAGCAATAGTATTTCTGTTTTTGCATAGTTTAGATATAAATAGTGCACTTACCTGTCTATGTACAGATCTCTAAGTAATTTAATCCTGAATGTTTTCCAGACATTAGAAACTGCGTTTTGTTTGAGAGCGTGGAAAAAGGTGGTTCTTGTGCAGAGGTGAAGTGGATAAAAGCTTCTCTATCTTAAAATACTTCCTACATTGGTTCGATATTCTGAGTGAGTGAAGCACTATTGGGTTGTTAGTTTATTGGCAATGACTTGTACTTATTGGGGTACAAAGCAAGGAATATAAAGAAGTACTGCAGGATTTTATTTCTATTGCGGACCAAGCCTGTGTATGTTCATCTATTTGTGTCCTTGTCCAGGTTTTTATACCTTGTATATTTGCTGCCCAGTAATAAAAGTTAAAGTTAGGTAGAGCCATGCCACCTTCTACCTTAGGTTTTTGCAGGGTCGCCCTTTGAATATGTGGATGTTTTGAGTTTCAAATAAATGAGGTTATGGTTGAATCTAATTTCTTAAAAAATATTTATTGATATATATTAGAATGTGTATATATATGTGTATATAAAAGAAACTTAGGAAGGATATTCATCTTAACAATGTCAATTCTTCCAGCTAAAGTGAGATGTCGGGTCGACCATCTATGCAAGTCTTGCTTAATTTTTTTCATACAGATGGCAAAATTTTGTTGATAAAGAGCTTTATGTTTACTTGTGATGTTTACCACTAGGTATTTAAACTGATCTGCGATGATGAAAGGGAAGGTGTCCAATCTAATATTGAGTGCTCTTGAATTCACTGGAAAGAGCACACTTTTATTCAAATTAATTCTGAGACCAGAAATCTTTTGAAATTCTGTTGGTGCTGTTAGGAGTGCAGGCACAGTATTTTGTGGATTGATATATACAGTACCATATCATCTGCATATAGAACTAGGGTGTTGTACCGGGTTAGCCATTATGAACGTAGTGAAAAATCAAGCCAATAAAAGGTGTCATTTTGCTTG
The DNA here is from genome assembly GCA_026402145.1 of Polypterus bichir lapradei. Classification (NCBI taxonomy): domain Eukaryota; kingdom Metazoa; phylum Chordata; class Cladistia; order Polypteriformes; family Polypteridae; genus Polypterus; species Polypterus bichir. The sequence goes on along the minus strand of JANRMT010062794.1, from coordinate 12,418,637 downwards.
ACTCTTCACTATCTGCATTTACAGAAATTTTCTGTTCAAGTCCTTCTCTAATAACTCCCTTTATGTCATAAGTATTTCGACAGTGAACTGCCAGTGGCTCGATGGCAATTTCAAAAAGCAGTGGTGACAAGGGGCATCATTGTTTGGTACCATGTTCTAGTTTAAAGTAGTCTGAATTCATGTTGCTAATACAAACCAAAGCTTCTGGACTGGTATACAGTAGTTAGATCCATGCACAAATGTTTGGCTCAAATCCAAATTTCTTCAATGTAGTGAAAAGGTAGTTCCACTCAACCATATCAAATGCTTTTTCTAATCCAACGATAATAATATCTCTGGGGTGTTAGACATTGTGGGTGAATATATTACATTAACACTAGAATTACTAGAGCCTAGGAAAAAACTCGTAGATCCGCCCCACCTTAAATCGCTTCTCACCTCTCCGTCAGCGTCTTTTGTCCTTTAAATGTGTTGATAAGCAGCAAGCAGCAAACAGTCTGCTATCACATCCCCGACCGGCACACAGTTTCCTCAGCTCAAGTCTTTTAACCTGCGTGTCAGTTGCTTGGAGTTGCATAGAGTGAGAAGTCAAGCAAAATCACACCTTTTATAAATACTATATCATTATTTGTAACACATGCATTTCATGTGCTCCTGATTTTTTTGTTCTATTTGATCTTTAGAGTTGCTCGTTTGTTTTTGTTATTTTTTTCATAACCTTTGTTTTGAAAGATTGTAAATGCTGTGCATATCCACTATCACTTATTTTTTTATTGTTGTATATACAGTATATTGATTCTGTATCATTGCAGAAGTCTGCATTTAGTTTGAAATGCAAGCCATTAGAATGTTTGGTTTGGCTGGCACAATAATAAAGAATTGATTCAAGCAGATGTGGAATTTGATCTACATATAAAACATTTTTTAATGAAGTAGCGGGATGGCATAAGGTCAAAAGTTGTAGCTGCTCCAACACATCCTGGCATCAAAATAATTTGCATACTGTCATATCAGAAAGTGATTCACAAAACCAAAATATTTTAAAATGTAGAATATGAGAATACATCAACCCCACATAGAAGTGGGAAAAGATGAAGAGGAAGAAGAAGAATATTTAAATAATTTCCACCAGAACAGATTATTAATACCAACAAACTCACCATATCCTGTTTACCATGTTCTTCAAAATAACATCAATATGAGATTTGAAGGCCCCAAACTCTTAATCTCTACAAGGCTACTTCAATGTTTCCTCGTAGCTCATACCACTCAGTCCTGGAATCAGCCTAAGCACCCTTCTTTAGACTTGCTCTAGTGTAGCTATGTTTTATTTTGTAATATTGAGACCAAAACTGTACATCGTGTTTCTGGAAAGGCCTCATTAGTAAATTATATCGTTTCGGTGTAACCTCCCCTAACTTGTACTTCACAGTTTGTGATACGTATATGTAACCTTACATCCTGTTAGCCTTTTCAATCAATTCTATACAGTGTCTGTATGTAGAAATTAACAAGCCCAATATGACTCATAAGTCCTTCTCATTGTTCTTTCATAAATGGGAAGTTGAAATGGGGGGATTGGGGAAAAGGGTTGAAAGGATTTACCAAAATGTGTAATTGGTGGTTCTAGGCATCAACTGCCTACATCGAAACACTAAAAATAATCACAGTCAGGAACCATCAGAAAAAAATTAAAGCCAGGAAGACTAAAACTCACAGAATCACAAGTAGATTTTAGATTCTCCCATGAATGCAATTTTTTCTATTGAATCACCATTTCATGTTTGTAATGCTATGGTTTTTGATCTACTAATGCCAGTGTCTATTACTTTTTCTTCTGGATCCTCACCACCAGTACCATCTCTTAATCATTAACCTAACTACCCTCTCCAATTTGTGCCTCCATTTTTTAAACCTATCTTGCTTCCTATCTTGGTGGAACTTTTTGCCTCCAGATTTTCCTGGTATTTTCTTTGAACTGTTTGGGCCTGTCTTTGTTGCTCAGCCTGGTTCTCCAGTTTTTCAAGTAGTCTACCTGCATGCTGCATCCCCAGGAGGCTGTGCTTCAGAACTGGTGCATATGTCTACAGAAAGGGGCATGATAGATGCCCAGAGGGGACTAGGTGGTCTCATGGTGTGGAATCCCTACAGATTTTATTTTTTTCTCCAGCCGTCTGGAGTTTTTTTTTGTTTTTTCTGTCCACCCTGGCCATTGGACCTTATTCTTATTCTATGTTAATTAATATTGACTTATTTTATTTTCTTACTGTGTCTTTTATTTTTCTATTCTTCATTATGTAAAGCACTTTGAGCTACTTTTTGTATGAAAATGTGCTATATAAATAAATGTTGTTGTTGTTATTTCATCTTGTCCCCAGGAGGGTATCCTATTATCTTGCTGCCTGAGTGCCAGGAGGTTTCTGCCACCATGCTGCTGCCTGAGTACCAGGGGGCTGCCAACTCCTCTCTGCTTCCTTTCTCTAGCAGCCAGCTAGAGAGGGGTGTTAGGTTATCTAGAGCACGCCCCTGAAGGGGACACATCCAAGTTTCAGTCAAGTGATACTTCAAAAGCACTAGAGGCTAGTATAAAAAATAAAAACTCATCTCTTAGCTGGTATGTTTTAGCCCAGTCATACATGATGGTTTGACATCCTTGCTCTTTGTATTTGAGTATTTTTACTAATCAATTATTAACGATTTCTATTTTGTCTGCTATTTAGATTTTTTAAAGACTAATTTCTATGAATCCATGCTTTTAAAAAATTAACATCTGCTCAAAGATTCTCTTCTGAACAGCCCCACTCTTAACTGTGTTTACTGAAGAAGAGTGAAAAGTTTTTTTGCAGGGGATGAATGTATTGTGATGTGAATGATTTTCATGTTCAAATTATGTAATTTTTGATTTAAATGGAAGCAGTTTGGTTTAGCCACCATGCAAGATAAATCTAAACAATTTACTAACATATTTCATAGCCTGTTTGTTTACTGCATCATTTTTGGAACATCCTTCTATGTACATTACTAAAAGCATAAATCATTAAAGGAGATAACAACTGAGAACATATGTCTTATTTAGCTCTTTGTAGACATTGACACATAGGTGAAATGATGAGGGAAAAGAAATGTCTTGTTAATGACTCTATAATATGTGGTAAGTTATCCAATGCTTGGCACCTAGCACTTGTGGCATGCCATAACAGCAGCACTATCACGTATTTGTAGACAGAAATCTAACACTATGGACGAATGTTATTATTGGTAGTTAAATATAATTTGCCGTTAAATAACAGCAGTGCATATTTCAGCTTGTTTTGCTCTTTTCTCCACCCTTCTGTATATTGTTCACACATAGATAATAACCATTGCCATTTATAGGTGACAGTTGATATCATGCACACTTAGCATCATAAATAATTTGCTTATGTGAAGCCATTGAACATTATTCATATGTAAAAGTGCATGCTAACAAACTGCCCTTGCATCCCATATGATCTATTCTTCCATCCCTTTCTTTCAAGGGTTTGTTCAGTTTGCAAGGTCATTAGATATTTACTGTAAACTTATCCTGGTATCATCAGGACTATGGTAGTAACTAGTCTTAATTGGTGGAATTCGTCAAAACATTTTTCACAGCAAACATGCTGTGTGTTCCGGTGACCTTGTTTACTGAATATTTTCCTGGAAATTTGCTGTGCAACCTGGGTAGAAAAACATTTTCTTTCAGCACTACTTAATGCTTTGTGAGGCCAACGTGACAACACAGAGTTGTAGCAGTCATACGTAGAACTTTTATGCATGTGTGCATGATGTCCTACTTGACTACTACTCCAGCCAGATTTGCACCCTACAAACTTTCAGTATTTTTATTTGATGGGTACATTACCTGACCATAATGAGAATTTTATGAGTTTAGCTGCCGAATATATAATACCTAATACCACTGTGCTACTTGACTAACTTTATATGCCAGCTGAATGCCTATACAATTAGCTACAAGGACAGCAACAAGTCAAAACAAATCTTAAATTAACCCCCAATCAGAAAACACATAACAAATCTGAAATACTAATAATAATAATAAAAGATGTATTGCTATTTACAATGTGTTTCAATTTTCTTGATAGAAAGAAAAAAGTGTAAAGCATCTACACAGACAGACCTGAAATGAAAAGGTGTGTGGCCGCCAATGACGTGCTGTGGTCACATACAGGCTGAAGTATAACTTCATAGAATGCTGTGTGGCACAGCCAATCATTGCCCCAAAGATGGTAATCTTGTCAGCACAATGATATACATTTTGTTTGTAACTATCGCTCCACTGGCATCTTGTTTTGTTTGAGGCACGAGGGCATTGTAGTTAGAACTAATGCCTCATGCTTAGATCACATTATGGCCACAATAGTCAGTCAATCAGGCAGATATTTCCTTATCCCTCAAGAAAGCTTAGAAAACCATTGCACCAGCATAATCCTCTGAAAACAACTTCAGTTACTCTTTCCTTTTTGACTTCAGTGCATTTTGTCATGTTTGGTGAGGTTACTGAATACTTCTAAAGTCTTTCAAAACTTATGGCACTGCGGGGTTTACTCATTGCTAGTAGTAACCAACCTCCATTATAAAGCACACTAAGATGTATATTTGCACCATTTACAGACAACAATCAACATATTATTCACATCTTTGGCTTCAAGTGTAAACTGCGGTGCCAACAAACACGGGAAAATTTAAGTGCTCCACAGTAACTGGAGGGCTGAAAATCAATCTTTGGTACCTGAAGAACAATTTAGCTTTTTTGCTAATTCATTTAATTAATTTCAAAATTGCTTTGGTATTGATATGGGAAAGATTCTCTCACTAGTTGCCATTACTTGCTGATTGGATGGAATACATTTTTGAAACTCTACTTGTGTTGTTACCATGTTAGTTGTTTCACTGTTTTCTTTATTCAGCAATTCTAAAAATACTAAATCAGTGGTTTTTTATTCTTCCATAGTCCATCAGGTGCTCAATATGGGTTTTTCAAATGCACTTTGATAAGTGTAACTAGAAGAAACAGACTGCATCATTTGAGCAGTAGGAGCATTTACAATTAGCAAATTAACCTAGAAAAGTATTGGATTTCCTTACCTGGCCAGTTAAAAGAGATGGTACATGTTTCTCCTGGGTATGACGGCTTTGTTTTCTATTATATTCTTGTGACGGTTGTGTGTTAAAAAAAGACCTTTGTGATCCATGTGCTTACAAAGGCTTGGGAGACACCAGTAGGAAAAATACACAACAGTTAACTTTATTATATCCATTTCTTAGACACAGAGCATGAAAGAAGTGTATATATGCCAGTTCACATATTCAAATGTATCTTGGAAAAAAAATGCATTCATTAGCTTTAATACACTGTGTGTAAATTAGCTGTAAAACAGATTATTGGAATTGGGCTCTCTAGTGACACACCTTTCCAAACTCTTGCCTCACTCACCTCTTGATTTAATAAGCAATTTGTGATGGGTGGACGGGGCCCCAGCCCGGCCAGAATGTCCCTGCAACATATGTTCCGGGGGAGCAAGCATGGGAGACCCAGTACCTCCCCTTAGACGCTAGATGGCAGCCTCCCTGGGTTGCAGCGGTGCCTCAGACTCCCGCAGGGCTTCATGGGAGGTGGAGTTTGGTGCAGCTCTTTTGGGTTCCACAGGTGCCGCCAGGTTGTGCTGCAGTGGGATCTGCTGGGCCCTTCTGGGCAGTAGTTTCACCACACCCGGAAGTGCAGCCGGGTGTCAGAAATGAAGCACCTGGAGTACTTCCGGGTGCCTAATAAAAGGAGCAAGTGACCACCGCTCAGAAGCCAGAGTCGGGAGGAAGAGGACGAGATTGCTTGGGAGGAGTGGTGGAAGAAAAAGAAAAGTGTGCTTTGCTTTGTGTTGGTGTTTTATTTGTGCACTTGGGACTGTGTTGTGCCTGTGGGGATTACGGGGAAGATATGCCCCACAGGTGAAGAAAAAATAAAATCAATTTATTGATTTTACACGTGCCTCCATGTCCATCTGTGTCAGGTCAGGCGCCTATATATATTGTTACAAATGGTAAACAGTGTTTTTTTAAAATTCACTTCAGGGCTACAACCATTTGTCTCAGAAATTTATTTCAGGGACCAGCAAGTCTTTTAAAAACCCCATGTTTACTAGACTAGAATGCCTTTTGGTATCCTCTGCACATATTACAGTCATACACTGACTGCAGGTTCTACATTTAAATGGCACTCATCGTTATTCTCTGGTTTCATTTGCCAATAAACTTTATGGGAGCATGATTATATGAAGGGGAATGCATCAAAAGCCAATATCTCAGGCCCATTACTAGTAAAAGACATCTATCTAAAAAAAATGAAATAGATGTTCACTGTCAGTTTTCTTCTTCTGGTTCTTGCTGGCAGAGTCCTTGCTTTGTCATGGTTTAATATATGGCAGTCTTTTCCAGAGACCACTCTGTATGTGTCTGTGACTGAGCTGTGGATGTTAGACTCAACATCAAATGAGAACATTTATAAGAACACTGCTTCATAGTGTCACATCTAGGTCTGGCTTCTGCCTTGCACCCATTACTGCTGAGATAGACACTGACTGTTTATAATAAAAACAAAAAAAAAACCTCAAAAGCAGAAAAATTATAGAACTGGCTGAATATTTCTTCTGCATATATTGACAGATAAAAATGAATACCCATAGTCCCTCTAGGTCTTTATATCACAAAGGGTTTTGTCTGTTAATATCAACTTTGCTTCTCGCTTGATTCTTAAAGAGAATTTGTCACCTTTAGCCATCTAGTCTATCCCTTGGGCCACATTTCTTTTCATCAGCAAGTCTTTCCACAAATGTCCTTACTCTACTTAAACAAAGCAATTGAAAGTCTGTGAAACTTTTAATTAAACTCGTGATGTATTTTGATAACAATTTAAAGTCTGTCACTGAAGCTACTCCTCTGTCTGGAGATGACACTGTTAAGTGGATGCAGTGGATTCTTCATGATTGACAGGAGTTTGCTTAGTGCCCGTTGCTCTGCTACAGATGTTAAACTGTACAACTTTACTCCTACAATAGAGCCTGCATTCTTAACAAGTTTGTCCAGGCGTGAGGCGTCTTTCATCTTTATGCTGCCTCCCCAGCACAACACCACCGCATAGAAGAGGGCACTCTCCACAACAGTCTGATAGAACATCTGCAGCATCTTATTGCAGATGTTGAAGGACGCCAACCTTCTAAGAAAGTATAGTCGGCTCTGTCTTTTCTTACACAGAGCATCAGTATTGGTAGTCTAGTCCAATTTGTCATCCAGCTGCACTTCCAGGTATTTGTAGGTCTGTACCCTCTGCACACAGTCTCCTCTGATGATCACGGGGTCCATGAGGGGCCTGGGCCTCCTAAAATCCACCACCAGTTCCTTGGTCTTGCTGGTGTTCAGGTGTAAGTGGTTTGAGTCGCACCATTTAACAAAATGCATGTATGTATGTACAGTATGTATGCATGTATGGCGTAGTATTCAGATGCATTCAGCAACTTAGTTAACTAATTTGGAAGTTGGAGCATTTTTTAGCTACTTCATCTACGAGTCAGTTATCTCTTTGTTTAATTAAATATTTTTGTAACAGTGAGTCATGTTCAAAAATAGCAGTGATAAAAGAATGCAATTACAGTACATGTGTTAGTAGACTGCTTTCTTTTTAACACTACTGCACATACTGTACAATGTCATGTAGTTAAATATGTAGCCTAAATAGGCTTGTGGTGGCTCAATAGAGTTCATAGACAACAGATTCCAATTCAAGAGATGCACGTAAGTGGTGAAGGGTCTGTGGCTAGCCTTTTCAGTTTTCCTAAATAGAACATTATTGAAAGTAATGAAAGAACCAAAATAAGATAAGTTCCCCATTAATATTAGTTAAAATCAAGTTATTCATTAAAATTATATAAATAGCTAAGAACATGGAAAGGAACTAACTTGTTGTTTAACAGGAATACCAAAGGTGACACTAATCCCTATTTTAATTTCAGTTTCAAGATAAGCAGTAACAAAAAAGGTTCTTCAAACACAGGGAAACAGAAACTCTGACCCTTTGTCATTCGTTATAAGGCTATGTAAGTCATTCAGCACAGCACTAGCTGCAGTTCTGCTCCATCCTTGCTATTTGCCGCACAATTAAACTCTTCGTGCAATGAATAAACTGAACACTACAGTGCTGCCCTCATTCAAAGAATGGCAAGCAACACCAGTCTTCTGGCTGATTATCAACTGTACCTTTCTTTCTAAACCCACCCTTTTTTATATTAATTAGAGGAGCTATACTTTACTATGTAATTAATTAGTTAAACACCATTTAGCTGCAAGCTCATACATATATTCTTTACAAAAATAATCTACAGATATTATTAGTTCAGTCAGATTAGTTTTACATATACTTAAATTATTGTGTTCATCTTCTATTCAATTCCAGAGAAGCAAGTTCTTTGTTTTTTTTTTTTTAATTTTACTACTTTTATGGTTAACTTATCTAAAGCAGCCAAAGAAAGGTACTACTGTAGCTGCTTGGACACATGTGCCATTTCCCAGGTGTTTTGGATATCCAAGCATCTGGTGGATGAATAAAATGGAAAAATATACAAGTTGGGTTAACCACTGTCAAAGTAAAATTGAAGCAGTAAATTAATTTGTAGTTAAAGTTGCAAAGAATGTTTTTTTTTATATAAATGCTTTCCTTTTTCATTCATTCCCAGAGAAATAACTTTTTTTTGTTGTCCCTTTTGTGGTTAACTGACCCATAAAAATAGGAGAAGGGGGGTATTGTAGTTGCTTGCATTCTTGTGAGCACTCTCTTTCTGCAGAGTTGTATTGGGGATCCAAGTGGCTTGCGGATGAATAAAAGAGGCAAATATACAAAATACACAAGTTAGTGTAATCAACAAGGTAAAACTGAAACAGTAACTAATTTATAGTTGAGGTTTCATAGAATGTTTCTCTGTTTTAAGATAGACAGGATTGCAGTTTTGCCAGTGCTTTTCAAAATGAGATTTTGAAATTTCAGAACTTTGTCCAGCACATTCTGTTTTGAGATATCTCATCCTAAATTGAACTGTCTAGACAAATTAATTTGAAGTATGCAAAATTTCAACAAAATCAACTCATGTGGGGGCCCGAGTTTTTTCTTACAGACATAGAGAGGTGGCTATTGCAGTAGGTGCTTCTTCTTTATATGAGAACTCATTTCAAAATGTCAAAAAAATCTGAAATCAGATATCCATCTCCACAAGGTTTCAAGAACTGGGAGGATAGCTGAAGATATTTTATAGAACCAGGGAAAAGGAGTACATCAAGTAAGCTGATTTGTTTTTTTGTGTTAAATAAACAGAGCTACTGTGTCTATTTTAATGCATTCTTGTTTGTAATAGTGGCTGGGAGTGGTAATGTATTGTATATTGGTTGGTCATACAAGTAAGAATTTTACTGCACTCTAGACACATAACAATACTAATACTGCTACTACATTGATATTAGTCTTTGTATTTTTCTCATCACATATTTATTAATATAATCAGCAACCCACAGCAAGAAATTGCATTTGACACATACGAATTATCATCCCAAATAGTGCATCCCTTGTCCCATGTCCCAAGTTATACCATTATCAGAGAAGGTTCCATCATCTCGCTGCATAAACTAAAAGGATGTGTATGTCCTAAGAAATGTGTTTTCCTTTAAAGGATAAGGTGCACCAAATATAGATGATGCTGTACACCTCAACATCCTGTCTTGTCTCTAGGTAACTCTATCAAAATTTTTCCATTTTAAAAATTGTATTATGTTTGTTTTTGTAGAGAAAAAAAATGTGCATCTCAATGACCAAGAGGGGCATATATCTTTGTTGTATACTAGGATTTTACATGGAACTGAAAATGCTATGCATCATTCATCAGTGTATTGCTGTCATTTTTTTAAAGTTTTTTCCCTGACTAAGAGCTGGATTGTATTAGTGGTTCAGAGAAATACAACCACAACACGTGGTACAGACCTTTTTCACCAAGAGGTTTGACACATGATTGATTGTTTATAAAATAGCTGTCCGAATTGGGACTTTTTCAAGAAGCTAAACATATTTCTATAACTTGAGTGACTGTAACATTATTTTACTACTGAGCCACAATTGCGGAGAGAGATGCATAATGACTATTTTGCAGGAAAATCGATAGGAAGGCATTGAGAGATAAATGGTTTCTGAATACTGCAGATTTAAACCTCCGTGATTAGTATATTGGATATTAGACATCAAGAATTGATGGAAGCAATCAGGTGGACAAATAGAAGCTAAACATTAAAAGCCCAACAGTGATGATTTGCACAGAAAGCCCAGAACTTAAACAAGAGCAGACAATACTGTAATATGAACTACTGAACTATGTATTGATCAAGAAAACCAGTCAGGGATTATTGGTACGAAGCTTTTAAAAACTTGGTTCATAGCCATATTTGAGGGGGGGAAATATTAATACTGCTGGGATGCCTTGGCAGCGTGGTGAAATTCAAATCAAGATGTATTATGGAAAGCACATTAAGTGGATTGTATCACTGTATGATTAATTCATAATTCCCTTTTATTTATAAAGTGCTTTCAACTGACAAATCCCTAAGCATTTTTCCTTCTGGCAGTGCTGTGCCATAGAATAGAAAATAGCCTCTGTGCAAGCAAAACTTTTTTACATTTTAAAAAGAAAATCAAACACAAAGATATTATTGTAGTTATGTCCAGTGGCATTCCTGTTTTGGGGCTAAGCATGAGATAGGCTTTAAATTTTATATGACAGCAGGAAATGCTACCTTGAAGATTTTATAATCTGTTACCTTGTAGATTTTTCATAACTGAAAACAGTGTCATTCTTACCACAGTATTAAAAAGAAACCACATACACATTGTCTATCCATTTTATAAATATCTGAGGACTTCTCCTTAGTTTTCCATTCTACTCAATTGCATGTAAGGAACTTATTTTTTTGACATGGGCTCATATAAGTTTAACATTAATCACAGGGTGCATTAACTAACCTGAAACAGTGTTTAAATTAATGCAGCTGACCTGAATAAGTCCTTGGTTTTAATCTCAGGAAGTTCACTGCCTGTGTGGATTTTGCACTTTCTCTCTGTCTTCTATTTTTTTTCTGAGTATTTCAGTTTTTCTTAACCCCTCTGACTTGGGGATGGAGTGAAGTCACCAACTTTGTAAAGTTCTGTAAAAGGTGACTAATTGAGGTTGGCATCAGGAAAGGCATCTGGTCTTATATATTTCTACTTTAAAACCCTCTGTGAGCCCATGACTGCTGAGAGCACAGAAAAAACATTTGGATGGCAACTAGCCAACCCGAATTAACATGGAAAAATGGCAGTAAAATGGATGATGATGATGACTCCCATTTTCCTCCCAAAGACATAAGTGCTACTGTAAGTTAATTGGTAATTCTAAATTGTCCTTGCAGAAGTGAGTAGTATGGTTGTTTTCATAAGGGTGCTTTGCTTAAATGCTATCTGGTCCAAGATTGGTTCATTTTTTGTGTCAAAAACAGTGTCCCTAAACTTGATAGATAGGTAAGGAAATGGAAGGATGGATAAACTGAATAATTAACACATTCTAGAGATAAGCTTATAAAAGTCAAAGTTTATTCAAGTGGCTAAGCTGTCCTTTAAAAAAGGCTCTAAAAAAAGACAGCAGAAGCCTGAAGAATGAAAAGGTAGCCTGAAAGAAACAGATAAGAAAATGTCACAGTGAAAACTGTCAAAAGGTCTATGAAGAATATAAATTGTGGCGGGTGGCCAGAACCCTTTCCCAGCCAGGATGCCCAGAGGGTGGAAGGACCAGGGGAGAGAGTATTTTTAGAGTATTTTCTCCAACAGAGGGCAGTCCCCTTGGTTTTCAGCAGGGCTACGGGTCATAAGCATGGCAGCTCAACCCTGTTGGAACCCGTGGTCACCGCCAGGGGGCGCAAGGACCTTTCCAGGGCCTTATTTAGCCACACTTTCGCTTCACCCAGAATTGTGGCTGGAAGAAGCTTGTTGGACACCTGGAGTTCTTATGGGTGCCCTATAAAGGGGCCAGTCCCCAACATTCAATGGCCAGAGTCGGGAGGAAGAGGACAAACCCTGAGGAGGCGGCTGTATGTGCCCTGGTGGTTCACAACATATAAATGTACTGATAGCCATTAAAATTGCAAAACCAAAAAAGGCATGAGATGTCAAAGCGATATTTATATGACCGATTACTTATAATACATGGTGTACATGATTAGAAATACTGTTTAGTCATGCATGCAGAATACACGATAATCAATATTTAGTGTATCGGCCATGGGCTGAAATGACTGCTTGTCAAAGGTCTGGCATGGACAGGAAGAAGTATTTGACATGTGCTTTTGGACTGGCATGTCATGCAGATTATATACATGCCCAAAGCTCATCTGTGGTCTCTGGCACACCAGTCACCATCCAACAACACCTGTCTTTATAAAGGGGGAGAAATTTGCTCAATAGGGAATAATGGCACATAATGGTCATCCAGGAACTGTAAGAGATTTTGTGCCATACATGGTTGAGCATTGTTCTTTTGGAATATGGCACCAGGGAAATGCTACCTCCTCAACTTCCAACACCTCTATGACATACCGCAATGTATATAAGGCGAGATTGAGAGTAGAAGCCAATGGCACCCCACACCATCCACCTGGTGCTGGGGCCATATGGTGCTGCAAAATACCTGTGTCCAGGAAGCTTTTGCTACTGAGAGTAGTTCAATAACATAATGCAATACCAGTCATCCTGCCATTGGCAGTGTTCTTAGTATCACTGCTGTCACAGACAGCTGTGGTTGAGGATCAAGGGTATCCAAGGCAATTAGTGGAAAGCAAAAAGTTTCCACTTATGCAAACAGTGTTGAAGAGTGCATATGGAGAGCCATAAACATGTGACAGGCACCAAATGTTAAGCTATGGTTTTTTGATATGGCTGTCCAATAAATTACTGCCATGTGTAAGGGATGTCTGTTCTCTTGTTTATTTATGCCCTCCAGACCCCTCTGTTTGATAGGCCTGACCTACCTCTACCAATTGACGCCATACTTTTGTTACTGTGCTCAAATTCCAATACAAGCACTAATGTCCCAGAAGGATAATCAGCCTTCCCCCATTCCCACAATTCTTCCTCACTCAAAGTATAAGAACTAGGCCTATATCTGTTGTCCTCTTCACCAGGGCATGTTGATTCTTAAAAGTACACTAACCGTCAGCAGTCACTCAATGGGGTTCCCTTTGCAGTTGCCTTTTATACCCTGATTTATTTTAGTTTTGGGCTTTTTTTCATGCTTTTAACAATTTTAAAGACTCTACTTTGTTGTGTATCTTCCCTAATTTCTAGTTTAGCTGCCACATTCCAATAATAAAAACACACTTTATAAATGTGGATGGTTGTGGAAGTATTCTTGTAAGCTTGTAAACCTTTTCATTTTAATTTTAAAGTGAATATTCAACCTTGAGTCCCACTGTCTACATCTATTCTTTCTCTGTAACCTTTGATCATGAATCATATTGTTTCTTGGCCTCATTTGAACTTGTTGAGGTATAAGAAATTTTAAAGTGAGTTATTACAAGAGCTATTATAAATACCTGAAGTTTCAAATTAGCTTTTTATTTGCATTAATGAAAAACATGTAATTCTTCATATGTATCAAGTGTGGCAAGTTGCACTCCTTTTATATTGTCATTTGTCAGCATTCAGAGTCTTCTACAGTAACCTTCTACAAAAATGGTGGCGTACAATATCAGAGAATAATCATGTTGAAGGGAGTTACTTTACAAGACTTTTGCACTTTAGACTTATAACGTTTGACGTTGACCTTGAAATGCATGTACTGTATATGTATGCTTGCTGCAGATTACTTGTCACTTAGTCCAATTTATCATTAAACAAAACACTCTTATTTATAAGACTAGAGATCTGAATGCATTAAAAATATATACGGTTATCTAAATAAAACACAAAATCAGTGAACACTTGAGCCTGGTCATATTCTTTAAAGTGTTAACTTCTCATCTATGTTTGCTGAAGCCTTAAATATAACAATGGAAACTACTAATTTTGTTCAATTTTAATTTACAAACATTAAATTTAGTCAAAGTGGAACAACACATCACCATGTGACAACAGCTAATCTCATTCAAATTCTTTTAACTTTTAAGCAGCTCTAGTAATCTCTGGTTTCTTGTATTATTAATATTTTTCCATCCTATTTTGTGGCAAAGGAACACAATATAAATATATTGTGTGTTAATAGACTGTAGTGCTGCATACCAACTCATTAAATTCTTGATCTTTAAATACCTGTTGCTGTTTTAGATATCTGCCTATTTTTAGAAGAATGGCTTGCTTCTGCCAAATTAATTGGAAACTCTGCAGGCTCCCCTGCAGCTGATACTGAAGCAGCTCATTTGAATGATGGAAAATCAGTTCATACTGTGAAAGACTTATCACTAATGTCATCCCCAGGCTGTCACTACTGTTACAATATACAGTCAATCCTCAACATTCTTGGGGGATACATTCCCAGGAAATGACTCTGAAAGTTCAAAAAGCGAATGTTAATATATTCAACCTAAGGGAAATAGTGAGTTAGGTTGCAGGGATCACCAAAAGCTGTAATGCTTTGGTAGAGATTGCTGAAAATACCGTTTTCTTCCTTGAATTCTTTATAAGAAATCTCTTTTTGATAAAATGCACTTTTCAAAACAAAGTAACCATGAAGTAACCCATACAATGCAATACTAACACAAGTAACATGCAAAAAAACTTGTTTTGCTAGTCATTCCCTAGAATTCTGTGATTTTCTGTGCTAACATCTCAATTAATAAATAAATAACTTTAGTCACTGCTGTCAGAAGACACTGAGACTGGCAAGGCCTCAACATCACCTCCAAACACTCCTTTGTGGCTGGTGTTGGAGATTGTTAGGGATGTACATAATCCGTTAGTGACATCTACTTCATGCACTGATTAAGATCTTTAAAATTTTGGTATATTCAAGCATAGCAGAGGTGAATTGATGTTATATCTTGAGACTGCGATCAATAATGGGACTGACAGACTCGAAGTCTCTAGCCAGCTGGTAGATTCGTCAATGTCAAACTCGCAGCCAGAAGTGGCTACTATAAACCCCCACTTTACCTAACTTTATTTTCTCAATAAGCTGCATCACTGATTTTCCACACTTGGTTTTAGTACCCAAAGAACTTACAGTATGCTTTGAGGGCATAATTGCAGCATGAAACTTGATATTTTTCAAAAAAAAAATGAAATAATCAAAAAATGTACAGGGAGCTCTTTATTCTACAATGGACTGGTGAACAAGACCGGTGAAGCATCTAATAGAATACTAGCTGCTACTCAAACGTTTGTACATGGATCTGATGCAAACCAGGGGGGCTGCCCTCTTGTGTCCCGGGGAAGGTATTGCCTCTCTCCCAGTCCTTCCACTCTCCAGGCGGCCCAGTGGGGCAAGGTCGTCTGCCACAGATGTTATGGAAAAATTAAATTAGCTGATATATATGTTATGGTAACTTGCATGCTCTGTGGTGACAGTGTGCTTAATACAAATGAAGGACGCAGCAGAAGTGATTGGTTGGCCGCGCAAACAGCACCACTAACCAACAGGGCGAACAGACAACTAAAGATGGCAATCTGACCTGGACAAGAAAAAAAGAGACGTGATCATATTGTGAAATGAAAAGAGAAAGTTTGCCGAAACTCAAGGAAAGCTTAGTGGTTAGTAAGTGCTGTTTTTTTTTTTCTGTTGACTACTGACACTCATAGATACATACCAGTTCTCATCTTGGTTATTTACGTTATTCCATTGCCCTCTTCATCCCCCTCATCACAGTGCTGAAAACGAATTTCTGAAGCTCTTTTTTCACGGTGCTGCACACTTCAAGGGAAAAAAACTCAATAATGTATGTTAGCTTAATTCATAATTTTAAATTGGCCCTGTGGGTTTGTGCACAAGTGAGTCATCTGGACCAAAGATGTGAGGATTGACTTTGGCTCCCATGACTTTTAAATGAAATAAGTTTGTTTGACAATGTTATGTGATAATTAAGTTCCTGAAAAGCACAGTGCAAGTCCAAAATGTGTAAATTCACATTTACTTTCTATCCAAAAATACTTATATATAAGAGAATATTTTATTGGGACAAAAACATTGCCTCCTTTCGTTATTTCAAGTGGAAAGATTGTAAAACGCATCAGAACATGTGACTCCTCAGAATAGCAACTGATTACGTTAACAGTGAAATAGCTGTATGACAACTAGAAAGCTGCAAACTGGCTGACTTATCGCCTTGCTTCATGCAGTAAGTGGTGCTATACCACTCTCACACAGCCATCTGGCAATGTTGCCAGCCTCCCAATGTACTGTTTGAATTTCAGCATTCCAATAAGGTTATCAAGCACGTAACAAAGAATATTAATTCGTTGGCAATGCTCTTCCAGCAATGCATAATTCAGTTGTGTAAACAAATTTTGCAGTAATTGAAGTGTGTTGTGTGTCTACCTGGTGGTGATTCATACCAGTAATACTCTACCTCACATGTGGATAAATAAAAAAGTTATCAGATGAGTTGGCCTTTATTTGGGTAGTTAGTACACATTTACTTTGGTGTACCCAGTAATTGTAAAAAGTCTTTAATGTTTAGAAATACTCAGAAAAGAGTTGGATCAAAGTGAGAATGCAGTATTTTCATCTGTTAAATATGTACCATTACACTATAGCCTAAAAACTAAAATTATGAACTAATAATTGTTTCAGATAATGTAAGTTTTAAAAACTGCACATATTTTATATATATAGTTGTTATTATATAATTAAGAATGAATTATAAATTGCAAAATGTTAGTGGTCTTGTGTAACTAAAAGGCACTTTTATTCCACAGTAAACAATTCATGGTAACTTCAGTACAGTATGTATCAAAATATATATATAAAATTGTAAGCCTTGTCTGTCTGTCACGCAAAAACTCATATACCCCTGGCCTTTGAAGCTTGATCTTGGTCTCAGTTGATACTTGCAGTGTGGCCCACTGTTTTCATTATCATGGGACCACGGGAGAGAAAGAAGGCTTGAAGTACCTGTCACAGCTGGCAAAGACGCAGTGATGTGTCTGATTTTACAGGATATGCATGGCTGTGCGTGTCACTGTGCTACTCTTGAAAAGCAATGCCATCTGATCACACCACCAGAATGACACAAATTACACTTCAGGTCCCTTGCTTGGCTGCCAGAGACATGGCCCTAGAACTTAAATGTTATGCATCACCACATGCTCCACTGTGCTGCCTCACACATACTGGACACAATAAATACGGCTGATGGAACACACTGCTGCTTTGATGCAAACACAATCCTTCAGTTACAGATGCGGCCAGCAGTAACTGTGATTTAAGCCTTCAACGTGACATAAATGCTCTAACGCAGCACTGACTGGCAAGGTCATTAGCTCACACTGTCCTGCATCACTTAAATGTCAAGAATGGCTAGTGAGGACACTGCAGGTCAGGCAAAAAAACAACTGGAGACCTTCTCAATAATCTTGGCAGAGTGACCAAGACTGCTTCCTTTCATGAACGGAGCATACATCACCAGGCTACATACTGTACCAGACAAGATAAAAAACCAATGACAGGTGTTAATGGTGACCTATATTACACAAGCAGGCTGATCCTTTTCATATCTCACTTGAGTCAGACATTTGTTTACCCAACCCAATTCCTTACCGCCTTCTGCTCTCGACCAAGGTGAAGGCCCCCTCCACACTGTGACCTCGGTTTGTGTGTGTCTTGACGACCACAATCATACACACGCCTTGTGAAACTTGAAGATCAGAGCTAGCACACCAAAGTGACCAGGACTGTTTCCTTTCATGAGAGGTGCATGCGCCACCTGCTCCGAGATGTCAAGCTTTACAAAGAGTTAAACATTCTGACACAGCTCTGACAGCATGGTTTCAACTTGTTCAACGCAACCCTCAAGTCCACAATTATACTTACATAGACATTAATTACCAATACATTTGTTCAACTTACCAAAAACAATAGATAAAAGAAAAAGAGGACAATTAATTGTATCCTGTAGCATTGCATGAGCTTTGTCAAAGTTAAATGATTTAATACTTACTTTTACATATTTAAAATTCACCATCTTTTATATATCTTTGCACTGTTAATGGGACTTTAATGTTTTTATTCTCTTCTGGAAGCAGCCAAACCTTTACATTTGTATGACAATGGTGATGAGTGGAGAGTCTATTTACTTACAAAATTCCCTGACAACTATGACAACTCTTTACATGAATTTTGTTTTGACTAACCCTTAACTATTATGGCATTAATAAAGCTTACCTAAACATTTATCCTGCCAGAACTACGCCTCATGAATTTTGAATAAGAATTATGGTTTTATTAACAATACAATTGCTTCCCACTTTACTCTTCTAGTAATATTTGTAAGAGAAATATTCTTGAATGGAAACAAAAAGGTTTACTGTTTTATATTATGC
>JANRMT010062794.1:12318186-12375012 GCA_026402145.1 Polypterus bichir lapradei | reverse complement strand
ATACAAATATTTACACATTAAGTCTACTGAAAGTAAAAACAGTTGAATATATATATATGTAAACATTTCAATAGAAGAACATTAACAAAAACAAGAAAAATAATTGCAGGTGCTATATACAATAATTACAGTGACTCCAAAGCAAAAAGCTATGAGAAAAGTCCAATAAATTATTAGGCAAAAAACTTTTCTTCCTCCTTCTTCCTCAACAGATAGTTCATGAAGTACTGACAGAAAAATGATCAAAAACAAAAAATTATTCACAAGGTGAATGAGTAAAAAATGAGCACCCACAACCACCAATTTCATCTACTCAAAAATATATGCAAATCGAAAGTAACTGTCCTTATTAACATATAAAAACTTAAGCACTCTTCTCCCTGCTCCATCAACTCAACAGAAAAGAAGCTCTTTCTAGCCTTAAGACCTGTCAAAAGATGACCACTAGCAGTCTGGAATTTAGACTTATACAGCTAGCCCTCTTGTTTAGCCAGTCTTCACTCACATCTTCCGGGATCCCCAAATAGCAAGCGACGTTAAGTCTGGCACCTTAAATCCCTCTTATCAGGTGTAGTTTCACTATATGAAACCTCTACCTCCCCACATGTGCAATCACAACCTAGCTGCTTGCTTATCTTGCAGATGTGTTACACGGTAAACTTTCATACACTTTCACTCCATCCTTTCTTTTTCTTTCTTCACACATATATTCTCTGCAGGCAAGCTTCTAAACTCCATGCTCTTTTCTTTGGACACATGCTTTGCCATCTGGATGATTTAAACAAGAAAGCCCCTGACTTGTAGTCATCCAACTTTGTGGAGTGACTTACCAAGAGACACCAAACGTCAGTGTAACTTTACCCTTCCACCACGTTCTCCCTCCCTAGAGTACTAAAACACCATGTAAGTAGCTTTTATCTCTATGACTATTCATACATTAATCAGTTATTTTCTAACCTGCTTAGTCCAAAACAGGGTTGCAATGGCCTATCAAAGCTAGAATAGAGCACAAACCCTGGACATGGCACCAGTCCATCATAGAGCAAATACACACATGTACCCACACACACCAAGCACAAACTAGTGCCAATTTAGTATTGGCAATCCAACAACAACATTTATTTATATAGCATGTTTTCATACAAATAATGTAGCTCAAAGTCCTACACAAGATTAAGAAAGAAAAAAAATATAAAAATAAAATTAGGCAATACTAAGTAACAAAGAATAAATTAAGGTCCAATGGCCAAACAGGACAGAAAAAAAAAACTCCAGAGAGCTGGAGAAAAAAAAAAATCTGCAGGGGTTCCGAGGCCACAAGACCACTCAGCTCCCACTGAGCATTCTACCTAACATAACTGATCTCAATCAGTCCTCATGGTTTTCAGGCTTCACATGGAAGAATTAGATGATGACGGTCATGTGGACCTCTGGCCTTCAATCCATTTGATCAGGTGTTGGTAGTGCAGATCGCCACCACAGAAAACCGGAAAAAGAACAGTAGAGAAAGTAGGGATTAGTACAGATTTTGGAGCCATGAAAAAAATTATAATTAAATACACATACAGAATATCAGGGTTACACTATCCACCTAACCTTCATATCTTGACAATGGGAGGAAAGCACAGCACCCGAAGGAAACCTACGCGGACACAGGGAGAACATGCAAACTCTCAGAAGGAAAGACCCGGGACACAAACCCTGGTCTCCTTACTCTGAGGCAGCAGTGCAATCACTGCACCACTGTGCTCTCCTCCTACATTTACGATAAACCATAAATAATTCATTCACAACTTTACTTTTATAATGAACCAGGTCTTGGCTTATCACAATCATCCAAGCAATCATATGAACAATGATGTGTATTAATGTCTCAATAAAAGTCTACATAGCCATGATAACCATGAAACAAGTTGCACCTTGAAATGTGTCCTTCTCACAGCAGAGATATGCCTTATTCACTCTCCCTGCCAAAATAATTATATAATAATTCTGTTTGAAGTTGACATGATTTTTCATGTCTTTATCTTTTATGAAAATTGTCCATTGGTAATAGAGTATGCAATAAACTTGCAATACATCAGATAATTTGTGTCCATTCAAAATAGTATAACATACATTAAATTTAAATTACCTTCTGTTTCTAATTAAAGAATATATCTGATTTTTACACACAGGTTTGGAGATGGTGGCACTAGCCAAAAAACAGAAGACAGAGCTGGAGGTGGCAGATTTAAAGATGCTAAGATTTGCATTGGGTGTGACGAGGATGGATAGGATTAGGAACGAGTACATTAGAGGGTTGGACGGTTTTGAGACAAAGTCAGAGAGGTGAGATTGTGTTGGTTTGGACATGTGCAGAGGAGAGATGCTGGGTATTTTGGGAGAAGGGTGCTAAGGACAGAGCTGGTAGGTAAGAGGAAAAGATGAAGGCCTAAGAGGAGGTTTATGGATGTGGTGAGAGAGGACATGCAGGTGATGGGTGTAACAGAACTAGATGCAGAAGACAGGAAGATATGGAAAAAGATGATCCACTGTGGCAACCCCTAACAGGAGCAGTCAAAAGAAGAAGCTGATTCTGATACACTCTTTCATTTTTCCAATTTCAAGACATGCATCAGAGTCAGCTTCCTCTATTGCAATGGGTTAATCTACTTAGGCAGGTAGTGTGGTGTCACAGTTAAGGCTCTAGAGTTCAAACGCTGAGGTTGTGGGTTCAAATCATGCTGCTGACACTGTGTGATCTTGACCAAGTCACTTAACCTGCCTATGCTCCTATTGGAAGAACAAAAATGTAATCAACTGTATCTCAACTTTTTTAAGTCACTTTAGATAAAAGCTTCACCCAAAAAAGTAAATAATAATAATAATAATAACAATAATAATAATCATAATAATACTGTGGTTGAAGTGTGACAAGACTCTCTCTCTTGATTGTGATATGGATGATAGTGAAAGGTCATGTAATTCACTAAAAGAATGGATACATGAGGGGATAGCTGAGATCTGTAAATAGTTTTTTAAAATAATATTTAGGGCTATTAATGCTTCTGAATAAATGAAATACCTTGCATCTCTATATATAATCTTCATTTGGATCTTGATCTTTGTTTGTCCGCAAATTAATTAGAAGAAGAAGCACTAGATGGCAGTAGAGAGACAGCTAAAACATAGGCATTGCATTAAGAATCTCCTCCAGGCTTATACTACTGAAGACTGTAGTACTCCAGTCACACCTCAAAACACAGACATTCAAACTAAACAAATTGTTGTGCTTTAAAATAACTAAAGAGATCTTCATTTAGATCTTGATCTTTGTTTGTCCGCGAATTCCACGCATGCGTAGACCACCTTCCAGTTTAGTACGTTGTTGTTACTCACGGATGTCAACAATGTGCCGGAATAACAAAAGGGGTGGTGGACAGTGTTACACTGGTTAGCTCCTAAGGCCTGGTTAGAGAATGAGATTGCCGAAGATAAAAGGCACGTGCCTACGTAACATATGAATGAAAGAAAGACAGTGGGTAAAATGAATGACTACGTAACAGCACGTTCAGGAAATTATTATGTTACATTGTAGCTGGCGAGTGCTGCACGTCTCACAGTTGTACCATGGCATGCTCACATGTCAGTGAAGTGATCCCTATTTATGCTTTAAATAGCCTGGATACCTATGTGTCCACCTTTTATAACTATTGCTCCGTGTATATTGCCTTACTCTTTGGATTCACAAAGCAACCTGCGAGATTGGAGAAAGGTTGAGAAGACATCGTGAGAGGAAACGATAGTGTCGTGAAAACAAGATGGACTGTGAACGGACAGAAGTGGAAATGCTCCTACACCACCACATAATTACTATTCGGATAGTGATTCCGAGTAGGCCGTTCCTATCGAATCAATGTCCAAGGGTTTTCTTTTGTAATTTTATTTCCCTTATAAAAAATCATAATGCTGTGCGATGAAGGGCCCAGTTCACGACTGGCAGCCGCGTTTAAACAGGGAGCTCTTCACAGACAACTTTAACACGCGCAACGTAGTTGGACACACATGGCTAGTAAATAATAATTAATGACTTGAGGCATTACAACTACCTTACAGCTTCATGCCACTGGTTTTGAATCCCAGCCTGGACACTACCTTCCTTTGCATGTTCTACGTTAATCTGTGTACCCCGATTTTCCTTAAACACCCTACATCTTGCCATGGTCACGTGCTCCAGTGTGCGGCTCATTCCACTCTCCCGGCAGAAGCCATGTTACTCTTTGCCGCTACTTCCTTTGTAGCGGTTTTTCCCGGAAGGGGTAGGATTAAGTGCCCTTGCACTTCCTTGAGGGAAGAGGAAGAACAGGACAAGGTCGGTGGTAGCCCCCCCTTTTGTCTCGGCGGGCTATTGTGTACCTTTCCCTGGCCCTTAGAGGAGTCTTCAGATGCCTATTCGTGACACGTTAGGTTGGTTGGCTGACTGTACTGTCTCTAAAAGTGGCAAACATCAACAACAACATTTTAATGCTAATGATGTAGCTTAAAGGGGTTTAGAACATGTCAAAAAGTAGTTACATGGAAAAAAAACAAATTAAATTTAGATAAGAAGTGCAAAGTTTAATTATGGATTTCAACAGCAGATGCTAACATTTTTAATATATTTGTAATTTAGACATTTGTGTAAAACATTTTGGCTTAGTAAGTATATTTCATCAGGTCATTTTGTTTTGGAACTATACATAATCTGTGCAACAATAATTTTTCCCCCCGATCATCCAAAATTCTTTAAGTTAAATTGTATCAGTTCCATTTTTTCCATTAAGTGCAGCTCTCATTAACATGTTGAGAACACCCACAGCATTCATAAAAATTATATACATAATTAGGTTCCTAAATTTTACCCAGGTTTCAGAGGAAATAAACCTCTAGGGTCCTTACTCATTAAACAAAGACAAGCCACAATCTGTCTGACAAAGACCAACATGCTGTTCAGCTTCTCCCTGGGGATCCTACAATGTACTATAGTGCTGGTTAATGTTTTTGATTTTGATGAAATGTGACAAAAGTCTGATGCAGAGACTGTCACTTGTGATGCTAATGTGTTCTTTCAACACTGAATTCCTGTTCTATTAACAGTCCAGGTAACTTGATCAAAGAAGCAGTGGTGAGAATGAACATAGGAAAGACTGAATCACAATGATAACCACAATTATGAAAATGTAATATATGAATAGTCCCAATAAGAGTTCTAAAAAGGGCATGCTTTGTTCAAATACATACTGTACATAGAGTATATACATACTTACATTCCGAAATTTATTTCATGTGAATCAGGGCTGAGGTTGGCTACAGAGCATAAAGGTGGGTAACATCCTTAGTCACATCACAGGACTCATGCACCTATTGGGTGCAATTCAGTCAATAATTAATGTAACCTTATTTCACAGGGGATATAGGGGGAGAATTCACACATTCCACACAAATGAAAACATGCAGACTCTAAATGGACAATAAGTGGACATTGGATTCAAATCCAGGATACTGCACTACACTATGCTTAAACGACATTCTTGATTTTAACACAATAGGTTAGTACAGACTTTTGCAGTAACTGTCCTCACCTAAACTCTATCAAAGAGGTCAAATGTATACAAAATAGGCACTTTCACGAAATAAACACACGAGCGAAGTGTAATGAGATGATAGTAATGTGAACCTGAAAGCTGTTAGTGATGTATAAATCAATTTACATATACAATATCTGATAGTAGCCGTTAAAGGACAAATAAGGAAGGTCTACATCTACCCCGAAAATGTCTGTTGATCAAATTATGTAGCTGAAAACTGGAGATTTAAACACTTTGAACTGACTTGAATCATAAAACAAAGAAAATGAAAGGATTGTTGTTTTTAAGCATCACTGGGGACAAACAACTGGAAGTTTTCCACAATTTTGTCATTGAAGAGAGGGACAAAATTAATATTCAAACCAACTGTCCCCAAAGTCTGAGGTGTACTGCATAACAAAAAATGTGACTTAAGAAACACCATGTGAAAATAGAGACCTGACAAATTCTTTGAACAATGAATGAACTGTATGTTGAATACTTGAAAACACTTTGAGAGAGAACCTGTTAAGAGAATAATGTCTAGATTTTGAAAAAAGGTTTAGTCTTGGGCAGGGCTGCTGAAACAGTAAAATCACAAGCCGGAGAGTTGATAAATAAAAACTGTTTGGTTGATGTGAAAACTGTATGGAAGATGTTCTAAGAAGTACAATACACAAAATGTGTCCAAAGAGAATAAAGTAAAATCAAAGAATTCTTTGTGGATGCACTGCCAGAGAATATTATTATTATGAATATTATTTCAGGTGATGCAATTTATGCCTTTAAGCCAAGAACAAAAGTGTATGATATGAATGTGAAAATAACAGGCACTGATATCCCAGCAAAAGGAAAATGAGTGGCAAACATGATCTACAAGGGCAGAGTGTGGATGTTAATTTGTATTGTAGTGCCAAGGGATGCACAAGCAATATTGGGTTTAGTTGTCTCTGAGAGACTAAATTTAGTGAAGTGAATTTTGGTCCTTGAAAGTGAGAACAGTGAATATCATGATCTGATAAAAGAGTACAATGATTTGTTTGAAGGATCTGGATATCTCCCAGTAGAGCATACTTTAAAGACAGACAAATCTATACCTCTCATAGTCTGTTCACGTGGAAAATTCCCATTTTCTCTGATAGAAACATTAAAAGCAGAGCATGACGAATAGAACACCTAAGATTAATTAAAAGAATAAATTAAAAAAAAATGAATGTGTTACTTCTCTGGTAGTCATAGACAAGAAAAATGGAAATTTAAACATTTCACTGGATCCAAGGGATATGAATTTAAAATAATTACATTTGAAGAAATAATGTCTCAATTTTCAGATGCCAAGTACTTTAGTAAATCAGACGCATCCTCAGGATTTTGTCTGCAAAAACTGGATAATGTCGGTACAAATTTGTGCAAATTTTTAACACCCTTTAAGCCACCCTTTTGGGGTGTCTTCTGCACCTGAGTTATACCACAAAACTATGCTATATGTATGATCTATGAGCACATTGAAGGTGTTTTTATATATTGATGGCCAATATTTTTATTTGGGGAGCTATAAAAGAATAGCATGATAAGTGACTCAGAAAGTATCTGGAAGCAAAATTCAAAGTCAGATTAACGTAAAATGGGTGACAGCTCTAACACTTGTACATGATTCAATCAGCAGTAAAAGTGTCTGCTCTCACCCAATGAAAATGTCAGCTATTGAAAATATGTAACAAGTGTGTCCAAATGTTTATGGGAATGATTAATTATATGGAAAAATTCATACCTAATCTCTTTCACCAAGAAGACAAACTGAAACGAAAAAATGCATGGGAATGGAATCATTAGCAAGAGATGGTTTGGAAACATTTAAAGAAAGGACTTACATAAGAACCAGTATTGAAATGTTATGATTTAACTGATGCCAGGCTTAGGATGTATTTAATTTTGGAACCATGACAATAACTGGTCACCAGAGGCATATACATCTTGCTCTATGACAGGTGCAGTAACCAGGTATGCCCAAATTGATAAAAGAGCAGCTCAAGATTTTGTTTGATGTATTAGGTTTCAAAAGTTTGTTTTAGTACAACTTGTCATAGAAGAAACTTATTATAAGCCATTTCCATTTCTGTTTGTAAAACCACTCATTGATTGTAGTTTATGATTTCAAACAGTGATGCTAAAAATGCAATACCTTGTACTGAATGTAGTGTATACATATTAGAACATTAGAAAAAATTACACAAGAACAGGCCAATCGGATAAATCAATATTACAAGTAATAACCATTTAATTCCTCCAAAATAACATCAAGCCTACATCTGAAGATCTCTAAAGACCTACTGTCTATCACACTACTTAGTAGCTTATTCCATGTGTCTGTGTAAAGAAAAACGTCATAATGTTTGTGCAAAATTTACTCTTGGCAACTTTCCAAATGTGTCCCCATGTTCCTGATGAAATCATTTTAAAGTAACAGTCTCAATCAATTGTACTAATTCCTTTCTTAATTCTGAACATTTCAAACATGTCACCTCATAATCTACTTTTGCTTAAACTGAAAAGTTTCAGGTCTTTTAATTTTTTGTCGTAACTCATCCCCTGTAGCCCTGGAATCAGCCTAGTTGTTCTTCTCTTGATTTTTTCAAGCACTGCTATGTTTTTTTTGTAGCCCGTAGACCAGAACTGCACACAATATTCTGAGTTATAAAGCTTCAGCATAAACTCTTTGGACTGGTACTCAACATACAGTATTATGCTATTGTTAGCCTTCCGAATGGCTTCTGAACACTGTCTGGAAGTTTATCGTGTAGAGTCCACTACCACTCCTAAATCCTTCTTATAAACAGAACTTTCAGTTTTCAGACCTCCCATTGTCTATTCAAACATAACATTTTTACTTCCTATGTACAATACTCATAAAGAAGATTAATTGTCAAAAGCTGTGAACTGCTCTTCCCTACACAAAGATCATAAACTGTGCACATGTGAGCCGCGATCAGTGGACCAACATATGAGGGAACTTTTGAGGATTTGTAGAGCTCCATGATTCAGGAGCTCTGCTAAACAGCCAATTGGATTGCATGCTAGTGTTGTTTGGTTTACTTGAATTGAGTTAGATAATTCCTCCCACATCCCTACCCTTGACCATAGTCAGGTGTGTCGCATAACATCACTGACGTAAAATGCAAAGCAACAACCTCCTCAGCTTGACTCTGTTTGCGTTTTTGCTATTTCATGAATTGTCAAATTAAAGTCATTGACAGTCAACTATTCTGATAATTTTCCTTTAATGAACAGACAGTTCACTTTAAGTGAACATCAATCAGGTACACAGAAAAGAAAAAAATGAAACAATGAAGAAGCAGCTAGTGTGTTTTAGAAATTGAAATTTCACCAACTTTCAGTAAGCTAGCTAACTTTACATCAGTTGCCACTATATTAAAGCTGGTGATTTACTGGAGTAACAATGGAGTAGCATTATATGTAACAGTTTTCATATTGAGTGTTTAGTAGATATTATCTGAAGTTACAGTACTTATCTGACACATGGTTGAGGATTATTTATTACCACCATATAGACCTCAGGACCTACACACAATGTTAAAGGATGCTAACGTTAGTCAACATATGAAGTGCTCTGAGTGTTATTACATTGAGGACAAGTTTGTAAATTTCATCAACACATAGGCTCTCTAGATTACTAGTGAGTCATTGGCTGAAAAGCACCACACAAGCAACTTTAACATGCAAAAACAGCATTGAGCACAGATGAACTTCAATTGTTGGTTGCCAGCACGGATTTAGTTAATGCCCTATTGCTACTTGCTGTCATTGAAGGGACAAAATGAAGTTTAGATAAATTCATAAGTGTAGGTGATATGTTCACATGTTCATTTTTAAAATATCTAAATATTCAGTTTCTTCCGCTACATAAATCCCGGTCAGTGTGAAAATTAACGCACATGCCTGCTGTCCCACCCCAACTCCTTCCAGAATAACGCCTCTCTGAATATGCAAATCAATAGAAATAGCGCTTAAGATAATTTTTTTGTGAAAAGGCAATGGCAAAAGCACGAGGGAAAATAGAATTTCAGCAAATACCAAGTGGAGGCAAGGAAAAAACGTACTATTTGTTGGTTTAAATAGTGGTATAAACAAGAAAAGGAAGTTGATCGAGTGACATAGCGTGTTGGAGAAACTCGAAAGCTCAAGTTCACAAAATCGCACAATGCCGAAATAAAAAAGAAGCTGTCAGATATCAAAGTCGCTGTGAAATGGCGAGTCGTAGCCCACCGTCTAAGTGTAATATGAAAGCTTATTAGGGTACAGAGAAAAAAAAAGGCACACAGTGGGAAAACAGCACGAAATGTCAACTTTAATCTCGAAATTTCCACTTTAATCACATAGTTTATTTTGTCATTAAAGTAGAACATCATAAACTTCATCTTAAAATTGTTTAATTTATTAGTTTCTCAAATCCCATCATAACTAAAGTAGCACGTTAAATGCTTTGTTTTGTAATTTATCTTCTACTAGCCAACCCGCGGCATACCATACGCCGCATAATCAGGCCGGTTTTTTAATGATTTTTAAGCACAGGGAGAAAATTAATATTTGAAAAATCAGTAATGTAATAAATCAGCAAGAAAAGCAACATTGTAACAATGCACGGAACAAACCAACACACAATCGTCCATGACTGAAAACTGGCGGACCGCCATCGCTCATGTGCCCACCTCCAACTCGTCACTTGAGTTGTTGTCGTCTTTGCAAAGTCCAGATGCACCTGTGACTCACGTAGACTTTCCGTGTTCCTGCAGGAGCATCTAAGAAGATGCATGTTTGTCGCGGATGCGAATTGCTGTATGTAGCGTGTAAAACAATTTGCTATGGTGCACGCGGTCGTGTGTCGTAACCGAAAACTCGGTTTTTAAAGACTGCTTACTTCATTGTGTTTTAACCTCAGTTGTAAAGGATTGTTTTAAGGATCCCATGGGATACCCCTCACAAACCGTTTCACACGCTGCATATGGCAATTCACCTCTGCGAGAAACATGCCTCTATGAACAGTCAACGTGGCTCGGAGGTGCATGTGGCCTCTACGACAGACGAATATAAATGACGCCGTTTTTTCTGTGTCGTCGCGTCCGAGTTGGTGGCCGTGACTCTGCGAGTTGTCGTCGTATCCAATGGTCTTGGAGTTGGTGGGCATGGCTCCTTCCTGCGTGCACCATAGATGTCTTACTTGTCGGCGGCTTAGTGAATCCACGCCCCTTCCGGCGTGCTTTCCATGGGTGTCTTGCCTTAGTGAATTATATATATATAGATGTGCCCTATGGGTGTGAATCACTACGTGCTTCCGGGCTTTCTCTTCTTCCAGCAGGACACAGAATTCATCACATTTGTGATATTACAGCTCCCTGAATACTTAAAATACTGAGATGTGTACATGATATCATTTTCATTGTGATACGAGTTAAAGCATGTTATTAAACATGGAAACACAGTGGTGCAGTGATTGTTCATGTTTCACGCAAGATGCTTGCTGTGCCATGCGCGATCTTCCATGAAATACTTTATTGTAGCAGTAATGTCTCTTTCAAACGTACTAACCTCCAATTCCTGTCCTTACTTTTCTTTCTCCAAATACCCAATCGCCACACAATCAACTCTGTAATAGATGTTAAGCCATCTGTAAGCTTACAACGCCAATTCTTCAAAACTTTTAAGGAACATTGAAATATCTTCATTGTATGTGTTTAATTATTCTATCCATCTATCCATTCAGTGTTGCGCCAGCCCCAGCAAATATACAGTGCGAGCCAGGAACAATCCGTGAATGGATACTACAGCACCGTATCCTCACATGTTTAATTATTAACAATATAGATTATTTAAATGAAGTTAAAGTTTTATCTGTGTAATATAATAAACATATTTTGCTGCATTTCACCTTAAAAATGATATCTTCATCATATGTAAATATGTGCTTTATAAAGTGGCTTAGGTTGTGCAATATTATAACTGTATCGCAAGTTTACAGTGAGGTAATTGTACTTAAAAGTACAAACGCTTCTACATGGAGCACTTGATGTTATGATTGAGTGCGTTTAGAGTCCTTGGGATGAAACTGTTTCTGAACCGCGAGGAAAGGCTCTGAAGCGTTTGTCGTATGACAACAGTTCAATAGACAGCATGACTGAAGCAGCGTGTGCTTGATGCTGTATACTGATAATTCTCTTTCCGATCAGCTGTTGTACAGCTGTGATTCACACTCAGATACAGTGATATAAATACTCCGAGTAGAGCAGTGAGAGTAATATGGAAAAAGATGATCCGATGTGGCAACCCCTAACGGGAGCAGCTGAAAGAAGAAGAAGAAAAAGGTGCAGTGAGAGGAACAACGCTAAAGCATCTATTGTATTTAGAATAGTTTGACCATTCTGTGGACCATTATATTGTTACATGTGAATTACAATCAGATGCATTAAACTAATAAACAATATGCGCTTAATATCAGTGTATTTATAAAGCCACGTCAGGGATATGGATATAAAAAAGAAAGGAAAACCACACAGGAACAGTAGCACTGCTGTGAAGCTGGGTGCCGCCAGTCTGCAAAACCGAGAGCAGAACTTGCGCATGACAGGGTATGAGCTGCCATGGAAATGTGCGTGGCTTTACGCCAAGTTTAGGTTTTATACATTGCGATTTGAACGTGGAAACGTTCTTATGCAACATTTTTGTGCATACGCACCGTTTATACATGATGCCCCTGGACACAGAATAATAGTGTCATGAAATTAGTGCAACCAAATTCATACCAAATATAAACAGAAGAAGGTAGTACTGTGGAGAAATTAACAGCATCTCCTGAAGGCAACAACCATCAGATATAATAACAATAATAATCTGCATATTTTGTTGAAGAAAAAACAAGTCAGCGACAGCAAATACCACTTAGAAAATGTTCTCATCACAAGAAATATCCTTAATGACTGACTGAATCATGTCAAAACAAAAACTGAGGGTATGATATATAAAGATTCTTGGCATACTGCACCTAGTTTGAAATAGTGACATTTACAATAATGTAAAATGTATACAGTCTAACTTAAATGTAAGAGAATTATTTGAATTTGTAAACTAAGGAAGATGTTATGAGACAAAAATATTGTTGATGTTGATTTTTGAACCTAAAAACTGTTAATTAAGTCTAAGTTACATGACGTTGTTGTGTATGGCTTGTGTAAGATGGTTCAACTAAAATGTTACTGTTTTCCAAATAATGTATTTGAACACACAATATTAATACAGGAAGGATACACAAAAGGCAAAAGAGAGAAATATAAAGTAAAACAAAAACTGAAATAACATTCTGTTGTTGCACAATTCTATAATTATGCAACAATGGGCTGTCATGCTACAGATTCCTATTTGGCTTCTTATCACTCTCCACATGTTGTTATGTTTACTTACTTGGAATCATCTTTTTCTACATAAATCAGAAGGTGTTCTGTCCTCCTGCAGCCCACCCCATTGTAGTTTTTCCCTACTTACCGAACAGGGAGTTAGGAAAACTTTGTATCTGATGAATTTCTTACATATTGTCGTAAAAGAACATAACATATGTTCACTCAGGCTACATTTCAGTCTCTCCTGCATTTGTGTGTCAACCCTTGGCCTTTATGGATACTATGCACAGCTGCCTTCCAACACTACCAAGTGCAAGATCTCTAGTACTGTCACTATGTCTTTTTCTCCCTCTGTTTTGGCGGTCTACTGCACCAGGCCCCGTGATATTTTGGTGGTGTTAATACCTCTTGTTAGCTCTACACAAATTGAATAAGGTAAGGTAATGTAAGTTAATAGGACACACAGACATATACTGTATACTGTACATTTATATTGAAAGAGCTTGATGAGAAACTCAAGTGGAAAACTGTAGGCAGTTGGAGTTAAACTCTTAATTATTTTGGTTGGGTTCTGTCTGAATCTGTTCCATCAAAATATCAGTCAGACAATTTTGTTAATATGCAAGCCAAAAAGAGGATTGGAATCCTTGATTGGAATATGTCTTCAGTGAAAGAAAGTGAAGGAAGGGGTGAACACTTATTATTGATTGAAAGGACTTTTTATAACTGTTTAAAAAAAAAAAAGCAGCAGTCCATGCTCCTTCACATATTCAACTCCTCACGTGGCCTAAGGTCCTGAAATATACTATAAATGTGGTCTACATGCTAGTTACAACATTTCTATAATAATACATTTTATAGTAGAATGTTTAAAGACAGACTGTAATCTGTAAATTGTAACTGCAAATGAAAGTATCCAAGGACTTTAAAACCCAAAAGATATACAACAATGAAAATATGTGGGTTTCTGATAATAGTAGTTGCAGTAAAATGACTCATAGAAACTGTGTATCACTATAAATTGGAGCAAGAGGTCTCAGAGTCAGACCCCTAAGGAAACGAGGTGGAAAACATTGTAATTCATGACTATATCAGCATTATTTTAATAACCTTAATCTGTTTATGTTTTCTTGTTTTTAAGACAATGGGACACTGTGCAGCATGGTTAGTACTGCTGCTTCACAGATCCATAATCCTGTGTTAGAATTCCACATCAGGGGCCTCAAGAGTCACACCTTGCCTTGAATTCACAATAAAACATGGCATAAGGACAAAACTAGAAAAGTGTATACACACAAAAGAGTCAGATGCATACAACTGTGC
The DNA here is from genome assembly GCA_026402145.1 of Polypterus bichir lapradei. Classification (NCBI taxonomy): domain Eukaryota; kingdom Metazoa; phylum Chordata; class Cladistia; order Polypteriformes; family Polypteridae; genus Polypterus; species Polypterus bichir. The sequence continues at coordinate 12,360,695 of JANRMT010062794.1, read as the reverse complement.
ATACACAAAGTTCTACACACTTTCCCTTTATAGATCCCAATCAATGTGAATTTTAATACACATGTACCAGCCTACAGCCCCACCCCGACTCTTACTAGAATTTTGCCTTTTTGAATATGCAAATCAATATAAATACCCCCTTCCGTTCAGTGTTTTGTTAAAAGAAAACAGTAAATGCATATATAAAAAAGGAGAGTTTCAGCAAATGTGAATTGGAGGTTCTGCTCAGTGAAGTGGAGGCAAGGTAAAATGTACTATTTGGTGGCTTAAGCAGTGGTATAAGCAACAAAAGGAAATTGATGGCATGGCACAGCATAGCAAAGGCACTCAAAAGTTTAAGTTCAAACAGTGCTTGTTACAAAAAATAAATGGTCAGATATCAAAGTAGATGTGAAAAAGTGAGTCACAGCCCACCATCTGTGTGTCAGCACCATGGGAAGGAGGTGACAGATTTCTGGGGCTCCCACAATTTGAGCAGCAAGCTCTTGCAATTATTGGTGAGACACTTCTATATCTCACCACAGCATTAATGTGATGCAAATTTTGCATCACACATAATTTTCAGATTAATAGAGTGGAAATGTTTTCTGTGTACATAAGTAAATTCATTTTCTGATGGAGCCTTTATAGCAATGTGTGTGCAGTCGATCACTCCAATTACATTTGGAAAATCAAAGGTTGCTGTGAAATGCACTTTCTTGTTTGCCCATTCAACCAGGGTGTAAGGAAATCTTATACATCTGGATGACAAGCACATAATACCATCATTTACAAAGGAACAGGTAGAGCACAATTCCAAAAAGTCTGCCTTTATAAACCTGCACCAGTTTAGCACATGCCTCCAAGAAGATAGCTTTTAGAAATCTAAATCAACTTAGAAGCCAGTTATCATCATGGGACAAGAAATCACTATTCTAATTGTTCCATTTGTGAGGTCTTCTAACAACGCTAAAGCAGCCATAGTAGTTGGAATAGGTTGTCCATTTCATGCACCATTATATTGTTACAGATTGATTACAGACAAGTGCTTTAAATTTGTAAATGGTATGCAATTAATTTTGGTGTATTTAATAAAGCCCATGTCATGGACTGGTCATTGTCTGAATTGACTTTGGAATGTTTCCTCATGTCTATCTGGGAATCTTCCAGGTACTCTGGTTTTCATCCTCAGTAACATGCTGGCAATTTCAGATTGACTCTGTGTTAGTATGAGTGTTGATGTCTGTGTGTGAGTAGGCCCTGTAATAGACTGTTGCTCTGTCCAGGGCTTGTTCATGCCTTGTTGCCCATCCTACCAGGACAGAGAGTGGGTTTGAGAATGCTATAATGGAGCTACAGGTGTGGGTGTGCCCATCTTGAAACATCAATTTTGTGTTACTTTGTCTCCTTGGTGATGGCTGAAAATTCAAGGAAAATGTGGGTTAGAGTCTGTAAGCTGGGATTTTACAACCTGTGCTGAAGATGGAGTAAGGAATGGATTTTTGAAAATGCTGGTCTCTTTTTAATAGCTATTTAGAAGATTGTGGCTAATTTTTGGCCTGTTTATATCTTTTTTATGCTTTAAAATTATTTTTCCGTTTTTCCTTCTTTTTTATGGAAGTACTTGGGCGCAGATATGGATTAAAATTAAGTATGTGAATATACAGCATATAACAACAGACTTAACAGAATTATCCCACTTGCCTTTCCAGGAATGAGGGGCTGGGTATTAGGAATGTTCTGAAGAGCAAACCATATAGTATGCTGCTCTAGATAAACCAAAAGTGGGTGCTGTGGTGTCATTTTACGTTTAGCCCTGTTGATGTGAACAGACACTTTCCGAAAATTATTAGAGTTTTCTGTCAGTAGTGGCCATGGTGCTTCCAGCTCTCATTCTGACCTTGAATGAAGCTTCACACTAGAGAGTTTTTTTTTTATTTTTGTTTCTTTTGTTTTATTATTTCCGAGTTCTTGTTTTAGCTTCCTGGATAGATGTTTTGATTATGTAATTGTGTGCAACTTCCTTGTTTCTTAGTACACCCACCCATCTGGAACTTGAGTACAGTGCAAGATTTTGTTAGACTGTTATTGATTATCATGATGACAGATATATAACTGGTATAGCTAGAGATTTTCATATTTGTAATAAGCATGCTAAATATTTGCAACCTGCTTATTGGCTTCAGTGTAGGTAGTTTAATGGGTTAGATAATTGGAGAATTCTTAATTTTAATGTAGCCTGCTTTAACACACTAAAGTAGATATACAAGTTATTAAATATGATAGTAAACTATGCCCCAAAATTAATCTATTAAGTATCATAATTTGGTACATCAGGCTGATGTCATGGATTTGTTTACAAATCTCGTCTCATCTTCTGAAACCACTTTCTTGGTGAGTGTCCTTATGATTATTTTTCAAATTTCTTCTGGAAAGACCGCATCAATTGTTCTTCTCCCAGGCATAAAAACAAACTGCTCCCCGCTATGGTGGTCTGTTCCCTAGGTTTTCGCTCTATATCCAAATTTTCATTGCGTGTGACATTAGCTTTATCCCTCTACAGTTTCTACAGTCCTGAATATAATCCTTCACCTTATAAATGGGTACAATCACACTGCTGCGGTGGGCTGGCACCCTGCCCAAGGTTTGTTTCCTGCCTTGCGCCCTGTGTTGGCTGGGATTTGCTCCGGCGGACCCCCGTGACCCTGTAGTTAGGTTATAGCGGGTTGGATAATGAATAGATGGATGGACAATCACACTGTTCCTCCAGTCCTCTGGTATTCTCTCCTCTTCATAGATCTTCAGTATTAGATCCCAAAATACATTTACTACCTCTTCTCCTGGACTCTTTCACACTTCAGCTGGTATTTCATCTGGTCCTGTTGCCAATCCATTTTTCATTCTTTTCAGCACTTCCTTTATTTCCTCCCTTTTTATTCTTGGTACTAGCCCTTCGTTTAGGACTCCATCCCCAAATACTACCTTTGGATTTTTTTCATTCAACAATGATTCAAAGTACCTCTTCCAACTCTTCTTCATCCTATCATGCCCACTAAAGACTACACCATGCTCATCTTTCATGTGCTTTATCTGACTAATGACGTTATTGAAGAAGAAATTATCTGTAGCCTACCGTAATTTTAATACATCTAAAGATAATGGACATTTTTCTTTGTAGACCTGTAATTGAAATGACTGGTGATGGTGTTTTTATTGTTTAAATGTGGCATTGGGATAGTTGGCTGATTACAGGCCCATCTCTTTAATAACACAATGTTCTATTGTACGATCTATGGATTTGTGCTTAATATGAGTTATGTGGTCAAGGAAATTGGTATTATCAGACAATTCAAAACACTGATTATCAACCTCTACAACATCTCTAACAAAAGTAAAACAAATATGTTGCAAGTTTAAGCATAATGTATAAAATAACCTGGATTTTACATTCTTGATGGGTGAAATCAAACCTTAGAATGGTTGTATGGAAAGATTGTATGGAAAAATCATGAACAAGCTCTATGGCACAACTTCTTAAGGCGTGTGAGCTACAGTGGCCTATCCTTCAGTGGGTTATGCCTTTCAAGAATTGTTTGAGCTTTCATTGCATGATTGTGGGGCAAACGGATCAAATTTGAGGAGAAGAAAGGTATCTTAATTTATGGCAGATCATCCACATTGGCACAATTGGTTCATGCAGATGGACACAGAACAGGCTGTAATTGAAACTCAAATTCTGTAGATTATGAAGGAAAATTTATATCCCAGCAAAATAAATTAAAGTTTATTCCATTAATATATTGAAGGAAGTAAAAAGATAAAAATTACAATAATGTTCCTGAGAAAACCAAATTGCTGTATATGGACATTTTACAATTAGATTATATTGTTAGTTACATTAAATTCTATAGCTACCAATAACAATTTCAATAAAATAGATTTGCTGCCAAACTGATTGTCACAGGAAATATTAAGTATTTACACTCATGCTTGAACAGTTTCTTCAACATTTAGTTTCTTCACCTTTCAGTTTTGGTGTCTTTCATGTGACATGCTGTCAATTTCTTCTTTGGAGTGAGAAATAAGGGTGCATTAAGGGTGCTGTTGTGTCCTTATAAACACAACAACCATGATTGTGCTTATATGTGAATACCTAAAGAATCTGAGAATGTGTGAACATGTTTAACAGTTTAACATTAATAAAATCATGTAACAATACAGTCAAACAGGTATTGCTTCTAAAAGCAATCCTAATTACACATACTTATCATTTTGGAAAAGCAATACCCTACTTCATGTACATGTTTAGAATACATTTTTAGATTTAATTTAAAGTACCAATAATTAACCATAATTACTCTACATTGCAATTAATTAGAAAACTACCAAAGATCAACAGAAATATTAAGATTATAGGGTGGCACATTTATGCATTGCTTAGTGCTGCTGCATCAGAGACCCAATGTCCTGGGTCTGATTCCCACACCCATTCATTCTCATTGAAGTTTTCATAATTTTATGTTCAATTTATAAAAGTACCAGACATTGTTGTTATACTAAATAAAAGAAAAAAGACCAGATAAGCCTACTTGTTTTCTCTTAATTTTCTTAAATAGTAGAAGTTATTAATCAAGATATGGTAGCAATCTAAACTAATCCAGGGAATATACACAAAATTTTTAGGCACTTTAAATCCATTGAAACCATGGTAGACAATGAGCACACTATTCATATCCTTTACAGTTTTTAAACTATTTGGTAGTTTCACAGTTGCCACAACATATTCTTAAATGAAAAAAAAATCTACAGTACACTTATTATTGCCATCGACAAATGCTGCAAAATGAATTATTCAGAATATTCATAATAAAAAAGCTGGAAAAGATAATGGACATAACTTTTTATTCCTTAGATGCCTGTTATACCAATAGCTTTTCCTTTTATTTTTAAAATGATTGAGCTTCCCAATTACAGGTGAACATAAATAACATTGAGGACTAAAATTTAAATGAAGAGTAAATAGACTTGGAGAACCGAAGCGACTCTCACAAACAAATGTGTTGATTGCTCTAAAGTAGGAAATAATAACTTTTTATATTTCTAACAAGTTAATAATGTATTAATAATTTTGAAGGGTTATAATATTAATTTATTAAAAAATCTTAATTACTAAGTTTGCCATATGCTTTTAATTTACTATGCATATATTACCTTATGGCTAATAGAAATGTTACATTTCAGATAAATTGTGGAAATACCAGGTGTAACTGGCAATAAGACAACAAAACTACTTATCAATAATGCAGTTGCTGCCACAAGCTAAAAAATCAAACAAATCAGGGAAGAGATTTAACTCAAAATAGCTAAAATAAAGAATAAAAAAACACGTGGTGCTGAGAGAATGTAACATGATCTAACATTTTCAAAACAACTTAACCCATTCAGAGCCATGAGGGTCTGGATGCTATCCCAGCATTACTGGGTACAAGGCAGAAAACAGCCCTGGAGAAGGGACCAGTTTGTTTCAGGGCTCACTCATTCATACACTATATTCAAACACGGACTGTTTGGAATTGCCAATTAATCTGAAATGCACTGCTCTGGGGACATGGAAGTAAAGCCTATGCAGATATGGGGAAAATGTGCAAATTTCACACTGGCAACATCTGGGTATAGAATTTGAACTCAGGACTTTTAATGTAGTGCCAGCAGTTAACACTGTGCATTGTCTCAGATAAAACATTGAGTAAATATAATAAAAAAATAACCAAAACATAAGGTTAAGAAAGGACATTAAATAACAATAGGCGTTTCCTAAATAGATGCCAGTAGTCTCCAGTCAAAAGTGTAAAAATGTCTAAGGAAACATAGAGGAGCACAGGCACTCAAAATTTTTCGGAAAAACTGGGACATACTATATTTGTCCATTCCTCAAGGCTGCTTTCACATGTTATTACAAAAACTACAGAACAAAAAAAGGAAACTATTGTTAAACTATGCAATATAAAATAAGAGAAAATAAGAATAATAATACAAAACAATATTACATTTGCCTTCAGCACAGGAAAAGCAAAAGAATTACCTCATTACTCTTAAAATGTGAGGTGATATTGCATATTGTAGAAAACAAATAAAGACAAAGTTTTATCTGTATAGCCTTTACTGCCTATCTGAAATTCCACTTACTTACAGAAATGTCAACTTTCCTTAATTAAAAGAATGAAATCAAGTCACATTTTGTCAAACATTTCTTTTTTTCTCTTTTTTTAAATATAATCTTATAACAAGCAAGACATAAGAGAAAAACAAGTACAGATTTTTCTTTTTTGGTAAAAAATGATTAAGAATAGAAGAACCTCTAAAGGCCATGCGAAAAGACAATTAAGTATATAAAAAAATTATTTCTTTGGCTACAAAGTTGTGCACTTGAGCAGCGTTTTGTTGCAACCAGTTTAATGGTCCACAAATTAGTCTATCGAGAACACCAAAAAAACTACTCCAGAGCACTGACCACCGCCAGATCTCAATACTATTCAAATTTAATTAATAACAGTCCTGGAAACTCCAAACAACTTTTTTCTGTGATAAATCATTTACTCAATCCTTATACCTAAGCATGTAATAATTCCACACAGTAGCAGTGTAATAATTTTATTGAATATTACACCTCTAAGGTAGACACTATCCGTTCCTCATTGTCTGTTTCCAGCCCTCCATCACTGGATGTTTCCATATCAAAGCCAATGGGCTGCCTCTCCCAGTTCTTTTGTACTATAGGTAAAGAAGTTGAGGGCATCATCCAGAGGATGTGGCCTTCAACGTGTTCTTTGGACCCCTTTCCTACTCCTCTGGTAAAAGCTAATGTATCAGACATAAGACCTCTTATTGCTGATATCATTAATCACTCTCTTCAGAGTGGCTTAGTCCCACTGGCCTTGAAAACTGCAATAATTAAACCTCATTTAAAAAAATCCTCTTTGGATCCTGAAGTGTCAGCAAAGTGTCAGTACTGTAACATTGTACTGAATGTTTTCTTAAACACATATTAGGCCATTAACACCAATTAAGCATTGTTTTAATGTCACATGATACCTGTTGGATTATTAATCAGGCAGTTAAACAGGCAGACCAGGCAGCAAGGGACCTGGTGAGTGTTTGCAGGAAAGTTGTGGGCTGTTAAGTCAACTCAGGAGTTGTAGGAATGACTTTATGTAACACCTGTTATTTCCAATAAGTATGAAAAAAATTCACAACTGACAAATTATTCCGACTGGTTATTGGAATATTACAATACCTAAGATTGTCGTTGATATGTATTTCCTAATTAAAGATCAAACATACAACATTTCAATTATTACCATCACCAAAACATTACTAAACGCTCAGCATGTAAAGAGCTTCTGTCCTCCTGCAATCATTCTAGTCAACAAGAACTTTTGATTGACCTCTGCAACCGCCAATCTCATAACTGCTCAGTTCTACCTAAATAAGTTTGATTTTTAAAGACACATCATTTGTAACAAGAGCACTATTCTATGCATTGTAATATTGTTTTATGTTTTACCGTATTTTTCTGTGCACTGCATATAATACTGTGATGTTACATATTGTGCATTGAACTGGCATCTGAGTTTTGTTTTAATGGCAGTGACCAATTTCTACCAACTATGTTTACTGACAATAAAGTTCAAGTTCGAGGTCAAGTTTATGGTTACAGTCTACTATTTACAAATTGATTCTTGCAGGAGGATAAAATGCTATGTTACAAAGCATGAATCATCTCAAGCTAGTTCAATGAATAAGATAACGACTTACTTTTACTCAAGTGGCCTTCACAGCTACCAAATTATAATCTAATAAAGCAGCTTTGAACTGAAGAGGAAGAGGAGGTTCACACCATAAATATGTGGCTGAAATATCTGCAAGAAGAATGTGATGTTACAGAGTCAAAAGGGGCCTGAACAGCTAAGGAATATTTCTAGCACCTTGTTGTCTCAATTAATTCAAGCTGTTCTGGAAGCAAAGGGGTGTCCTATTGGTCCTTCCTGGTATGAAGTGACCACTGAGTGTATTCTCTAGTTGTGTTAATTATATAAATGGGAATAATAAACAGGAAATACGAGGTAAAGGCATGGGTACTAGCCCTTAGGCTTCAGAGCTGCACATTCAGTCTCTACCTGTGACTACCAAGTTGACCTGTCTTGGTTAAATTATAAAATAGTAAATTGTGAACAACTGTAATATTTCCTGATCTTACAGGGATGACAAATATATAATGAATAGATGTATACAGACACATGTAGCATTAAAAAAAAAAAAAAAAAACTCTTTAAAGATTATTTTTATAAACAACTAGCTGGGGTACCTGGTATTGTCGGAGTTGGTGGTGGCACGAAATGGCACTGTCCAGAGCGAAGGCACTGACTAAAATTTGAGTGAAACATAGCCTACAGTCTTTTCTTGTACGAATCGGGAATCTGTGCAAAGGTTTGACGTGATAGGTTCAATGGACAGACACACACAACAATATATTTAGCTTCATATTAGATTCCTTTTTGAGCTCAGAACACTTTTCTCATTGGAGCATGAAAATGTTTACTTCTGTGTTTAAGTAAAGAATGAAGACCTTGCTACACTCAGTGTATATGCTTACATACAAGAAGAAGTCCATTGCAATACATTTTCCAAAGCTTATACTGTCAATAGATAAAGAAAATAAAAGGTAGATTGTAAAAATGTACTAATTTGTTTATGAGGTAGTTGCCTATACTTCAATAAAGTTACAAGCGTTCTGAACAGCATACAGTGTTAAAAGGTATACAAGTGATCTTCTTCTGTTCCTGTCTAAATGCTTGTCCAGACTAACAGACGGAAATAACAATAATTCTTGGGTGCTATTTAGAAAATCTGATAGTTTGAAAAATGGGGAATCAGAGCTGACATGCAAAATCCCTACAAGCATTAGCAATGCAGATTTTATGAACTTCTTCATGGATAAAATTAATAATATAATATCCTAGATTTGAAAGTCATCTCACAAACTTAGTACTGCAGTGTCAAATCCCATTTCTTCTTATGAAACTGCCATAATTAATTCTAACTTTAGTAATGAACCAAAAAAAAATTTTAATTTCATACAAGTAAACAGAAAATGTGTTACTATGTATGTTATTTAAGTTTAGAAATGTAAAGATACATAATGTATTTAAAGAAAGTAGACTCCTGAAGTACAGATTGTATAGTATTAGTAATGGAGCAGCACTGTAGCTGCAGTGAACAATATAGTTGTCATGCACAAATGCATTTTTCACTGTATTGTGATAAAACTGATTAGAAATTTAATTATAGCAACCTAACAATCTTCCTGAATACCCAAGGTAGTGCTAGTTATTTCTGCAGGGTGTGATGAATATCTTCAGAAGTTTAAAACAAAGGAAAAATAAATCAAGCTGCAGCAAGCTGAAATTTTCGGATTGAACAGATTGGTTTCCATAGAGCAAAACAGTTTCTGTTTGCATGGTAAGAAGCTGATGACAAATCTCTCATGAAGCATATTGGTGCCTCCAGGTCATGAAGTAATGAAGTCACAGGGAAGACATAGCTGTCTACTTGTGCTAAAGAGGTTCAGGTGTCAATATAACAAAAATTCAGCTGGCAACTTAGCTAAAAATACAGTATAGTTGCTGCCTTTTTAATTGTGCAATGGAAGCTTCAACAGATTTCTCCCGCCTAAATAAGATCTGTCAGCAACACATTAAAATAGGGGCTACATTAGTTAAACTGCTAGTTCAGTTACTGCTTTATAACAAGACATTATTAAAGGTTTGGTTAGATCAAAGAAAGTATTAGAAAGAATGATTTATGCATTAAAATGCATCATACCTATAGTGCAGAGTACATTCTAGTCACATATTATGTATCAAGACCATTCTTTGAATAACATGGCAGTATTTGGCTTATACACGTTGATGTAGGGACAGAACAATTTAAGGCAACCCAGAGAATCTACTAATTCACTTGTTTGAATCATTCTGGAGATTAGCTTTGGGGAACACCATACACACAGGCTTTTGCTCCAACTAAATTCTAATTTTAAGTGGACTACCACCATAATCAAGTTAGGAACCACTGTTTTATGTAATTTTCTTTACATGAAGCAAATCCAAGTAAAAAATACTGTACATGGAAATCCAGTCAAGAGGGTGCAGTATTTAAAATGAAAAGTTTGGGTTTCAGAAGAAATGATGAATATGAGGTGAACACACAGATTGTCTTATCATTTTTACACTTATTTTTCCATTGAGTCTTATTATTTCAATTTTCCTTACGTATTACTTCTTTCATTTTATGAACCCATAATTCCAAAACAGGATTATGAGAGTTGAGGGACATTAGGCAGAAAGCAAGTATTGACATTGTATAAGTTGATTGCAAAAAATATGCACATTCACTTACAAGAATAATTTCTAGTTTCTAGTGAAAGTAGCCTACATGTGTTTGGGATGTGGAAATAGAACTCATAGAATGAAAATTTGCTAATACCTTTTATAAGAGATTCTTTCAACTTTCAATAATGTTTATAGTGTTCTCTATCCCAATGAAAATTGAATGGACTTGACAAATTTCTTGAAGAAAGAGTTTACCATATTTCAATGAAATTGGTACACTGGGAGACAAGTTGTTTTATGCAAGTAGACAGACAGACATGAGAACAACATTAAGTGCTTTTGATATTTTATTCAAACTCATATAAAAGCCTTGGGTCACATTATAGACACACCAAACAGACAGATATATACCCAACTTTCGCCTTCCTTCAACTCTGGTCAAAATGACGTTTAAAGATATTGTCAGATGCCTGAAAAAATGACAAACAAGAACTCAAATCGAGATCTTGTAACATTTGAGCAATTTCCCAAAAGTTAATTACAGAACTGGGCTTTGTGGGTAGCAAGATGGAACAGTGTTTAACACTTACATCAAAAATTCAGTGTTCTCGGATTGACTATTATGCCAGGTTGTTGGCAAAATGGACTTTGCACATTCTCTTTATATCTGTGGTGCTTTTCTCCAGTTACTACTGTCTTCCTCCCACATCCCCACAGACATCGATGGTTAGGTTACTTGTCAATTCTAAATTGGCTGTGTGTGTGTGTGTGAGTACGAGTATGAGTGAGTCCTACAACAGAGTGCGGCTTCATCCAGGACTGTTGGAATAAGCTCCACACCACTATGACCCTGAATTGCATTAAGTAAGTTTTAGAATATTATATTTAGTGTTTTGTATAGTTAATACCACCATCCTAATAAGCATCTAAGATTTTCCCAGCTCAAACTGACAACATGTCTACAGACCAATACCCAATCTTAACATGCAATTTACATTAGCCACAGTAGTATATTTATATAAACTGTAAATTAGATTTAATCATAAATGTGACACTCTACATTTGTACAGTTTTCAACATAATTGTTTATTCAAAGCTTGAGTTTGCTAAACCTACCCAAATCTACCAGTGGGTACATCTGTAAATAGTATAAAATTATATTCTATTACATTCTGATAAATGTAAGCAAATACTTTCCAATAAATATGCAGTACTTTTATCTTCCTTGTAAACAGATCTATCTTATTTAGGTACAGATTTTTGTCCTAAATAGTAATCTTTTGGAATATACAAATTTTGTGGGTTAAAACAAACATATTAACAAGAACTGTAGGTTCCAATCAAATCTAATTTAACAATTAATTCATATTCAGGATTTTTTTCTGATACAAATTATAAAGAACTCCCGAGACACAGTCTTTTGACTAAATGAAACATAATTTATTTAGCAGAGGTGATTATTTAAGAGATTAATTAAACCTGAAAAAGTGGGAAAGTGTTACAGTACATAATCATTATTAAATAAATTGGCATATTTTACAGTTTGCAGATGTCAATGTAAGTCATTTTTTAACATTATCTGATTAAGGTCAAAACATTGAACTAACAATGCATCTATTCTATGAAATAAACATCATGTAAATCATTACAAATATAAAAATGCATATCCATTTCAAGACATGTCAATTTGTTGAGTGTTAAATAGGTTGGTTTATATACGTATAAATGAATTCTACAAAACTAAAAAAGCATAGAACCTAATCTATTCACTTTCTGAAATCGCCATTATAAGATTAAAAAATTGGAAAGCTGTAGCATTAGCACTGGGAATGCTGTAAAGTCCAGCCAATGGCGGGAATGCCACTACACTGCAAGCACCCAGACTTACTAAGATCAAACCAGTGTACTACTGCAAATTTGTTTATCATGCTAGTCTGTGGCATATAGGAAAAAAGTGGCATACTTGAAAGAAAACACATATAGACACTGGCAGAACTTGCAAACTTCAGAATGGAAACCCAAATCCCTGGAGCTGTATAGCACTGCAAAACATAATGTCAAAAATAATTCCTATATAAAGAATCCATTTATACAGACATTATTTCATTATTAATTTCTATATAATTCTGAAATGAGAGTAGATTAGCATATTCTGGAATATTTTCTATACAGTGTGAAAAAAAAGTTTTTGTATTGTTTACAACCTTTTCCACAATGAATGATTATAAAAAGAAATCAAATTTTCAATGTCAACTTATTGTAAACATAGTCCAGCAATACAAGTCATTGAGATTTCTAACAGATTCATCTATCATTATTTTTATTAGTACACTTTTTTTGTTAAATGGTTGCAAAGCGAATCCTTGAAGAATCAGGCACAAATACAGGATGGGATACCAGCGTATCATAAAACCAAGTCATGTAGATACAATGAAATTCACTGAGTTTTAGAATCACCAATTGTCTTAACCTGTGTGTCTATAGAACGTGATCTGGAGAAAACCCTCCCTTACCTGGTGGAAAATATGAAAACCCCACAAATACAATAACTGGATTGGAAAATGAACTCAGGCTCATGAAGCAGTGAGGCTGCAAATCCTACACCATCATTCCACCTTTAACAAAAGTAATGAAGGTATACAGGAGGGGTTATCATCTCTGGTCCTGGAGGTCCACAGTGGGAGCAGGATTTCATTCCAACCAATTTCAGAATTAAAATCCAGGTCTAGCAGGTATGGAAACTTGGTATTTAATTATATGGCTTGTAAGTGGGTGCTATATAAGTAAAATATATTATTATTATTATTATTATTATTATTATTATTATTATTATTATTAATAAGAGCTTTCATTCTTCCAAGACAAATCTAATCATTGTAGATTTTTCTTTTTCTGTGAACATTATCCATACATTTTCTGGTCCAGAACAGATTTGGACCTCTTGAGCCTTCCTTTCTCAGTTGTTTATTTCAAAACATGTTATTAACACTGATACTTCATGATGTGTATACTCAAGTTTAATTGGAAGCATGATAAATGGAGAGCTGGTTGTTCCTTTGTGATTTGTACCTCATTATTAACTGATGGCTAGCCAAAAAAAGGCAACAATTGAAACCTAATATAAGCTGTTTAAAACTAAAATAGGTATTTTGGTCATAACAAATGAGTTAACTTAAACTAAACCCAAAAAACATATTGTTTTAGTATTAAATAAATGGGTTCTGATTACAAAATTGGTTATAAAAAAAAACCTGCAGCCACTATGGACCTCCTGGAGTTGAGTGTAACTCTAATATACAGTGAGTGTTTTTTTTCAATATATGGTAAATTTTGTTTTCAAAGAAAGCTCCTTTATCACTTCTTTAATTTATTTATTTTTTGCACTCTTTTATTTCTTTACATTTGTTTAAATGTAGTTTTGTGTGGGAATGCACCTTCATCACTCCACCATGGATTAAAGACTTTTAGAAAGATGGCTTCAGTTTAGCGTCTAATGTTTCCCAGACACTGTATTGAAATAATCGTTGTTTTTGACTTTTGAATTGTTGTTGATTGCACACCTGATTACATCAACTTCTGTATGGACATTGTAGTTCCAGTAAGAACAGTACGCTGGTATGCTAACAACAAGCCATGGATTACAAGTGACATCAAGGGCCTTTTGAACCAGAAGAAAAGGGCTTTTAAAGGTAGTGATCAGCATGACCTCAAGTGCATGCAGAAGGAACTCCGAGTCCAGCTCAGGGTGGCGAAGGAGCAGTACAGGAGAAAGCTGGAGCAGAAGTTGCAGAATAACAGCATGAAGGAAGTGTGGGATGGGATGAAGATCATCAATGGCTGCAGTTCGAAGCGGGGTGACACCATCGAGAGAGACGTGGAGAGAGCAAACCAAATAAACAACTTCTTTAACAGGTTTGACCATCCTAACCCACTCTCACCTCGGACTACTGCATCCTCCAAACATCCTTCTGCTGATACCAGCATAGGTGAGACATCCCCACCCACAATTACAGCAGCGTAGGTGAGCAGAGAGCTGAGGAGACTTCATGCCAGCAGAGCAGCGGGTCCAGATGGAGTATCGCCATGACTGCTGACGGCCTGTGCGCTGGAACTATGGAGTCCTCTACAGTGCATCTTCAACCTGAGCCTGGAACAGGGGAGAGTCCTGAGGCTTTGGAAAACATCTCGTTTCACCCCAGTCACTAAGGTATCATGTCCTAGTGAGCTGAATGACTTCTGGCCTGTTGCTCTGACGTCACATGTGATGAAGACCATGAAGCGGCTGCTGCTTCACCACCTGAAGCCACAGCTCCGCCATGCCCTCGACCCTCTACAGTTCGCATATCAGGAGAAGGTGGGAGTGGAGGATGCCATCATCTATATGCTACACTGATCCCTCTCCCACTTGGACAGAGGCAGTGGTGCTGTAAGAATTATGGTTTTGGACTTCTCTAGCCCCTTCAACAACATCCAAGCTCTGCTCCTTAGGGACAAGCTGACAGAGATGGGAGTAGATTCACACCCGGTGGCATGGATCGTGGACTATCTTACAGACAGACCTCAGTATGTGCGTCTCGGGAACTGCAGGTCTGACATTGTGGTCAGCAACACAGGAGCGCCGCAGGGGACTGTACTTTCTCCGGTCCTTTTTAGCCTATATACCAATACGATTCGGAGTCCTGCCACGTGCAAAAGTTTGCTGACGACACTGCTATTGTGGGCTGCATCAGGATTGGGCTGGAGGAGGAGCATAGGAAGCTAATCAAGGACTTTGTTAAATGGTGCGACTCAAACCATTTACACATGAACACCAGCACGATCAGGGAACTGGTGGTGGATTTTAGGAGGCCCAGGCCCCTCATGGACCCGTGATCATCAGAGGAGACTGTGTGCAGAGGATACAGACCTATAAATGCCTGGACTTGCAGCTGGATGATAAAATGGACTGGACTGCCAATACTGATGCTCTGTGTAAGAAAAGTAGGAGCCAACTATACTTCCTTAGAAGGTTGGCGTCCTTCAACATCTGCCCTCTTCTACGCGGTGGTGTGCTGGGGAGGCAGCATAAAGAAAAAGGATGTCTCACGCCTGGATAAAGTTGTGAGGAAGGCAGGCTCTATTGTAGGAATGAAGCTGGACAGTTTAACATCTGTGGCAGAGAGACGGGCGCTGAGCAGGCTCCTGTCAATCATGGAGAATCCACTGCATCCACTGAACAGTGTCATCTCCAGGCAGAGAAGCAGCTTCAGCGACAGACTGCTGTCACTGTCCTGCTCCACGGACAGACTGAGGAGATCGTTCCTCCCCCACACTATGCGACTCTTCAGTTCTACCCGGGGGGTAAATGCTAACATTATTCAAAATTATTGTCTGTTTTTACCTTCATTTTTATTACTCTTTAATTTAATATTGTTGCTGCTGCTGGATTATGTGAATTTCCCCTTGGGATTAATAAAGTATCTACGAGGTATCTATCTATCTATCTATTCATCATCATCATCAATTTTCCAGATTTATCCAGGTTAATCATTTGCCCCATAAATCGGTTTCCTCCACACTATTTGATCCTGGACATGTACTGAAACGTTCAAAAATAAATAACTGAATGAAAGAATTTTTGCTATAATGAACAACAAAATGAATTCCTCTTAATAAACAGTATAATTTTATTGCCAGTAAAATGTAACACTGTTCAGTATTTTTAAGTAGTAATAGGGATTACTAGAGCCCTCAGTTAAAACTCCCATCTTATTAGAGATAAAGTTGCTCATCTTTTTTTAAGTGCAAGTTAGAAGGGATAGTCAGTAAACAGACTGTAAAATAATTATGAGAATCCCACACGTCAAAATTCAACAAGAGGTAAAAAATCAAAGTAAACTGAGGGAAAAGTCATAAATAATTACAAAATGAAAATAATTTCCAAAATAAACATAATAGGAATGATAATTAGTTATCATTCCTATTTACCAGAAAAGCCTATGAAGTGTCAAGTCCATTTTTTTTCTTTTACACGTGTGTCAGGAATACTTTTTGCACTTTGCAGTGTGAAAACATTTTAACTGTCTCTTTGAGATCAAATTTTTGAGCTAATTGGTCTTTACTTGAAACAACTGCCAAGCCATTTAAACAATCTTGATAGATATAATAAAATGTATGATGCCTGTACTCATAAGTCTATGGTTATATACTTCATTCAGCTGGGTCTTTCCGTCAGTTCCAAAAGAATCAATCTAATAAAATGGAATAATTGCTGCTAAAACTTATTTTTCAGATGGTCATTGCATGGTCAGCACTGCATGCTACTTGTTGAGCACTGAGCTGCACTGGCGCAGTGGCATATCTAGGGTTCTTATCATTTCTCTAGTCTAGTATGTGACAGCCATTTGTCCCGCTGAGAGCCTGGGGATGTAAAGCTTGCCCTCACAAAAACATAAGCTATACGACAGTTGGGGATTCACAGTATGTGTGACTAACTCAACACCTCCAGGGTAACTACTGTGTCAGCAATGTATTTAAGTGAATGGATCTGCAGGCAGGATGACTTAGTTTCTGAGTTTTGAGATGGACTATAATCACAATGTTGCTGGTTCAATCACTGCCACTGACTTACTCTGTGGGTCTGAGCTGATTTAATTTGCCAATTTACAATTCTTTACTTGTAAACTGCCCCGGGACGATGTTCACTACAGAAAGGCACTATATAATATTAAATATAGTTTTATCTAGAATTAATTTTGAAAGAGTTATTCTGGCTTACTTCTGTAGGTATATGTTTTTTTTTCCTCTAAGGGTACCCACTTTAAGAAAGGAAGCAAAAAAGTCTATAGGAATTTATAAATGTATTTCTTTTAGTCTGAGGAATAAAACGTAGACCTGAAAAATGTTCTGTTTAAGTTTAAATCAATACTTCACACTTATTGAAAACTTCTTTTAACATAATGTAACTAGGAATGAGGAAACCAATTTGCATCAAATTTACAAAATACATTGTGTTCTACTTTCATTGTAATTCGTGCCACTGACACAAGAAAAAAGGCATTTAGTTCCTGTCTGGGAACATTCCCGTGCTTTAATTCTAAATGTGTCTGCATTTCATTTAATATTAAAATACAGATTGCTTGTGAAAAAAAAATTGAATTATGATATCCTGAACTAGGATAAGGTGATTCATAGGTAACGGTGGTTTCAGGGGTTGATGTACAGCAGCGACTTTTTGTGTACTGAATTTTCCTGTGGAGAAAATGCAGTACAGTAATCCCTCGCTATATCGCGCTTCGACTTTCGCGGCTTCACTCTATCGCGGATTTTAAATGTAAGCATATCTAAATATATATCACGGATTTTTCGCTGGTTCGCGGATTTCTGCGGACAATGGGTCTTTTAATTTATGGTACATGCTTCCTCAGTTTGTTTGCCCAGTTGATTTCATACTAGGGACGCTATTGGCAGATGGCTTAGAAGCTACCCAATCAGAGCATGTATTACATATTAACTAAAACTCCTCAATGCTATAAGATATGCATCCCGCGCGGTGTTTGTTTGCTTGTCTCTGCCTCTATCTCACCCTCTCTGACATTCTCTGCGCCTGACGGAGGGAGTGTGAGCAGAGGTGCTGTTTGCACAGAAGCTGTTTGCTTAAAAGATACTGATGCTCCTCTAAAAAATGCCGCTTTATTGCGGTGATCGGCATATTTAAAAGCACAAAAGCACACGTATTGATTTTTTGATTGTTTGCTTTAATCTCGCGCTCTCTCTCTGACGTTCTCTGCGCCTGACGGAGGAGATTTGAGCAGAGGGGCTGTTTCAACAGAGGCTGTTTGCTTAGAAGATACTGACGCTCCTCTGAAAAATGCCGCTTTACTTAAAAGCACACGTATTGATTTTTTGATTGTTTGCTTTTCTTTGCGAGCGCTCGCTCTCTCTCTTAAATTCTCTGCTCCTGATGCAGAGACTCATTTGAAGAAAAGATATATTTGCATTCTTTTAATTGTGAGAAAGAACTGTCATCTCTGTCTTGTCATGGAGCACAGTTTAAACTTTTGACTAAAGGGTGTTATTTCATGTCTAGAGGGCTCTAATAATGTTGACAGTGTGGGAGAGTTTATAAGGGCTTAAAATATATAAAAATAACCATACAAACATATGGTTTCTACTTCGCGGATTTTCACCTATCGCGGGGGGGTCTGGAACGCAACCCCCGCGATGGAGGAGGGATTACTGTAATGTGAACGATGCCACACTTTAGTGTGTCTCTTTGTGGAACATGTGTAGTATGTCATGTTTTTAAAAAATGTTCTGCACTCCGCTGTGGTGATGAGAACAAAAGGCATAAATAGACTTAATTTTACCAATGATGGTATGGATTACATGCATGACACAGCTGCATAAAGCACACAGATAAACATGAAAGTGTGAACGAGTCCTTAAGGACTTAAGGACATAAAATCTCCAAAAAATGTTTTTAGTGACTTTCGCTTTTTGTGAAATCATATGCAAAACAAAATTTAGTGTCATTTTAGCAAGATTGAATGCAAATCAGAGCTTGCCTGTTTTGCTTATCATTACTTGTAACAATTATAAGTGAACACTTGTCATGAAATATTGCCTAAATTAAAGCTTAAAACATTTAACAATGTCACCATTAAGTTAACAAATACTGTACATGGAGTTCCATAAATTTCAAACTTTTAAAGTCAGAAATATAAAGGGCTGAATAAACATAATATAAATAGAAGAATTATGTCCAAGACAATCTTAATATTCTGGAGGAAGGCTTCAGCTTTTTATAATGACATGTCCTCCATGTCTGGAATGAATCGATACCTGTGGTGTCATTTCTACCTGTTCATCCAGTAACACTCTCCGGAAATAATAATAAGAAGTAGTAACATTATTACTTTATTTTCTAACTGACTAAATTGTGGCATTTAAGATTAAAGACAGCTGTACACTTTACTATGACTTTAACTGTGCTGTATTCACCTTTTTAATTTTATAAATATACTTCATTTCGGTTCTAAAGCAACGCATTACATGGCCACACAAAGCCAGACACTTTCCCAATAGCATAGAGGGCAAGGTAGGAATCATTCCTTTGGGCACACTTCTGCACATACCCACACTTAATCAATTTTGTGTTATTAGTCATCCTATGATGCACATCAGTGAAAATTCAGAATAATTTTCTTCAGTCATTTTCATTCAGTCATTGGGTGAGTATGCAAAATGGATACAGTCATTGATCTGGCTGAGATTCAAGCCTGATTCCCAGGAGCCTTGATACCGTAATTAATTCTAAATAGTTTCCTTGGAAAATGACAATTAATTAAGAGCAGGCAGCAATGGAAAGAACAATATGTCCTAACCACAAGCTTTAAATTCTAGTTATAGTTGCACCTGTGTGTGACTCATCCAGATGGAACTTTAATAAAACACATTTTATAAGAAATAAGACAGAAAATGTTAACATGAGATCAGGAAAATAATCAATTTTGGTAGATAAATGTACAAATTATTGGTAAAATTGGTTCAAAATATAAAACAAACCCTTACTTTAGGTAGTTCTCTTTAAAAACAAAGAAACAACCACACAATCAGTTAATGTAGGGTTGCCATTGGAAGCCTGATAGATAAAACAGGTTGTAATAAAAACCAAATGGTACTTTGCTACTTCAGTATTACATTTATTGAACTAAGTAATAGCATATGAAATACAACATATTAAATAAACATAAAGACTTTAATAAAACAATTTGGAACAATATTATGTGCTGCAGTTACCCTATTAATTAATTATTCTATAATAATATTTATAAGTTATATCAGGTATAAACTGTGCCGTTAAATGACAGCCAGGATAAATTTAGAAAAAAAAGTGGCAATACATGCACCCTTAAATACCATGGAACATATCTGCTTTGTGATTCAATCCCATTGTCTTCTGATCCATATATTAAATATACTCTTTTATATATTTTTTTATTTACTGATGTTATGGCATTGATTTTTGTGATAAAGTATAAAACTATACAAATAAATCTTTACTGGTCTTACCCACTGTCCTAAAAACCTTACCTTTAACCTTTGACTTAATTTTTCAATAACACAATAATCCAGATACCTGCTTCCAATTGTTCTATCCACTCTATGAGTTATATCTGCATCTAAATTTTTCCATCTGTTGTTGCCACTGATTTTAGATATTTAAATTTAAACTTGATTCAATAGCTCCCCCTACAGGCTAACTTCTGAATACTGATCATCATTAAACTGTATATATTCTGTCTTCTTCCTATGTATTTTCGTTCCACTATCCTCCAAAGCCCTTCTCCATTTTTCCAATTTCCTCTCCATTTCCTCTTTTCTGGTGCTACACAACCCAATGTTATCAGTAAAAAGCATGCACTGGGGGATGGGGGTCTTTCATCACATGACTCAACACATCCATAACCAGATCAAACAGGTAAAGACTTAAAGTAGATCCCTGGTGCACACCTATTCTACCTGGGATTGTGTCTGTTTTCAGCAACACTGCTTTTAACCACTCACTCCCTCATACATATCATGGACAATCCATACTTCTCTGGTACTCAATTCTCACTCATGCAACTTCAGACCTCTTGACATGGCAATCTATCGTAAGCCTAATCCAAATCAATAAACACCATATGTAATGCTTTCTGTTTTTCTCAATGCTTCTCTATGAGATTTCTCAATGCAAAGGCTGCATCAATTCTTCTTCTCCCTGGCATAAAACCAAACTGCTCCACCCCTGTGGTGGTCTCTTCTCTAAGCCTTCTCTTTATAACTCCCAAATTTTCATTTTGTGTTCATTGTAGTTTCCACAATCCTGAATATCACCTTTTTGGGTACAAAACACTGTTCCTCCACTCCTCTGGTACTCTCTCCTATTCATAGATCTTCTGCATTAGATTCCACAACATATCTACTTCTTCTACTTCCATACTCTTCCATACTTCTGCTGGTATTTCATCCTATCCTGTTGCCGCTTCATTTTTTATTCTTTTCAGTGCCTCCTTTACTTCCTGCCACCTTATTCTTGGCAGTAGCCATTTATTTGGGATTCCATTTCCAAATGCTACCCTTTGAATTTCTTCATTCAACAGCTTTTCAAGGTAACTCTTCCCTCTATTTTCGATCCTGTCGTGCTCATTTAAGACCACACCTTGGTCAATTTTCAACTGCTTTTCAGACTAAAATCATTTTCAGCATTGTTCGTAGTCCTCTCTATTTTAAAAGTCATTCTCTTTTTCTCTAATGTCTCCATTGTTTCATTCACTTCATCCAAATCATGTGCCTTGGCTCTTGCCACTGTCCTCTTTGCCACCATGTTTGTCAGTCTATACATTTATTTATATTCATCCCTTCCCGATTGGTACCATGTCTTCTTTGCCTCCATATTAGCTGTTATATTATATCCTACACCTCTCTGTACTACCACCATGCATTTTTATTCCGAAGTGGGCTCCTTTATGTTGTCCCATCCAAAACTTATTCACCTGCTGTTAGTACAACTTTGATAATCTTCACTTTATTTAAAACCTTCTCCCAAACAAGCCCTTCTTCTTTTAATCTCCAGCACTTTATTCTTGGTGCTGCTTGATTTGGTTTTATTGCCCTGTTGATTCTGGTCTCCAAGTCCATCACCCCCACTTTATGCTGCTTTGTCACATTTTCCCCATTTATAACCTTGCAATTCTTTTCATTTCAGTTGAGATCTTCTACACATTAGAAATTCTTTTTGTCTTTCCATTTCTCCACTACTTTAAGTCACAAGCTGATTTTCATTTACATTCAAAAAATGTTAACTATCACCAAATCAGATGCCATAGCAAAATCTACATCCTCTCCCCTAATCCCAGCCCTCCATGTACCTTCTCTATCATCTCTCTACTCTTTCACACATGCCCATTTAGATCACCACCAACAATCACCTTTTCTCCTTCTTCTACAACCCTAAGCTCTTCATCCATTTTTGTCCAGAAAACTTCCTTTCTCATCCCCTGGCTCACTTGAGGAGCATATTCCCAAATGACATTAACTACAGTCTCACCAAGGCCCAGCTTGACACTTATCACCCTCTCTCTCCTCCTATTCACACTAACTAGATCTTTTAGTTCTTTGGACATTACTACATCTACACCATTTCTCCTTTGCTCCACTGTACAACAACTTGAAGCCTCCTCCCAATTATCTTGCCTTGTTTCCCTTCCATTTTGTTTCCTGCACACACAACACTCACACTTTCCTGCTTTCCATCAGTTCACTTCCTTTCCTAGTCATTGTCCCAACATTTAGTGTCTTCACTCTTAACTTTAACTTTCCCTTTTCTTTCCTCACCCACATCTTCTTCTTCTGCTTCTCCTGGACTTCTTTAACAGGTCCACCCTTGGCCATCTCTCACTTTACATAAGTGTCAGGCTAGGCCCCTACGTGTTGCCTATGGGGTACACTCTAATATTTTCTGATGCTGACTGGAATGATTCAATCATTAAGTTTTACAGTAGGATGCCCTTCCAGACACGCTTGGGATGGAAACCCAGTTGGGCTATTTTTCGGGGGGTTTTGAGGGGTGTTTGAGGATTTGGGGGGGGGGGGGGGGGTAGGGGACATGGGTGTGGGATGGAGGGTTGCATATGGTGGCATTTGCTACCATAACAAAATTATGTGCCACCCCATTTGCCAACAAATGTAAATAATATAAATCACAAAAATTGTAATTAATAATTAAGTCTCATAAATTTTTTTTTAAATAAAGTATGTCCTGTACTCAGCCTTCCATGTAAACGTAACCCTTCAGAGAACAATGGTTTGTTTGATTAAGATTTTGGGTGAAAGAATGAGGCAATTTTAAAAATACTTCATAAATGTTCTCCTTTTCCACAATGTCTTTGTGGTGTGTGTAATTTGCACCTAGATGCTTACCAGAAGCTAGTATTAAAGACTGTGGTGTACTCAAAAAAGAATGAAATCTGTTATAATTCTATGTTTTATGTTGTGAGAAGAATGAGTCTCCAGACGTTATAAAGGTTTGGGGCAGCCACCCGTATATTATATCCCAGCTGCAAAAGTTTGAAATAATTGAACAGAGATTTTCACAAGATGGAGTCCAAAACAGAACTGAATACTTGGAGGTAAGATGGAGGTATTATGGGCTGGGGAAGGAAATGATGTCATCTATGCCAGAACCATCAGAGGTGCCGGAGCCGGAAGTGACATCATCAGAGGTCCTGGGACCTGGCGACATTTCCTGGGAATGGTCTGCAAGAAACTGAGAGAGACAGTCAGCACACTCTGCCAACCCCTGGTCTGGTGTAATATTACATTTACTCAGACCCTTTAGCTGTCTCCTACTCGCACGTGTGTCACAATGTTTACAGCATTTTATACTTTGTTCTGTTTATTATTTTTCTTGTTTTATGCATAAGGTCTGAGAACTCCATTCTGCCCTAATACTTACAAATACTTGCCTTTGCACACTGCATTATCTATACATTTGCTGTTATTGGTGTTGATACATATAAAAAAAAACATTGAGAGCAACTTTTGTTTTTCGTTTGAGAACATTGCTGTTATTATAAATGCCTCAAAATCCTCAGTATACAGGTGTGCATGATGTTTACCATGGAAGGATTTTAGTTGTAATATAGGAAAGTGTTAACTTCCACTTTTGTAAGAGAAAAAAAAAGAATGTCAAGTGAGTTTGTAATGCTGCCAGTCGGTAATGTAGAAATTTCTAGAATGTGCATTGTTTGTACATAGGTGTCAGTAAAGTAATTTTACTTTGTACATACGAGGAGCATGTTCAGCCTGTTATTAAAGAAGTGGATATTACTCTTGTAATATTTTAATGTTTAACAGCAAAACTGAGCAATTTATTAAGTAAAATAAAAGTGGGAGTCTGTTGTTAAGGATATTAAAATAGAATACGTTATGTATATGTTTCTATATATGATTTGTATATACAGCATTTCTTACATGCTTAGTATGGCATTGTTATGCATATTGATTCATAATACTGTTTATGATAAATAGGAAAGAAACCTGAAAGAGTTAAATAAGAAGTGTGGAATGATAATAATGATGCAAGTAGTTGTAAGTAGTTGTAACAAATGTATATAAATAATGTAAGTTTAAGACATAGAGGATAAAATATAAGGACTAATGTTTATAAATTGGTGAAAGTTATGTATATGAAGACTGTAAGGTGCTGAAGAGAGATAAAATGGGTAGTTTATTACTGAAAGCATTGTTTTATTGTGCTGGTTTAAATAAACTAATGATACATACACTGCTGAGGAAAAAGTGTGTTGAATCTTATGTATTAATCATTCCTTTTTTTCGCAGGGGTGTAACATTGCTTAGTTTAATAATTTGCATAGGTTTGTGTAGTCTCTCCTGGAGTTTCAAGAGGCAGAAAGGTTGGCTGGTGATGCATTAAGTACTAAAATTATTGGCAATTTGCATAGGAATGATTTGGATTATAAACAAAAATCTTGAAGGTGAAGGATATGATGGAGCAGTAGTTAAGAGTGGGGTACATTCAGGTGTCCAAGATATGATAAAAGATGTTGCCAAATTTGCATTTTATGTCAATTGCAGTGCACATTGCTTAAACATAGGGACAGTTGACACAGTCAGAGCTGTACCTGATGTTGGAAATCGTTTTGCTTTGTTAGACAAGCTGTACACATTCATGTTTGGACCCTGTGTTTATCAGAAATGATTGGATGTGCAGTGAGAGATGTTTACTGGGACACCAAGGGATCTTCAGTGCCTTAGAGATACATGCGGGTCTTGCAAACATGTAGCATGTTGCAATGTAATGGACAAACTGCCTGCTATTCTTAAAGTGCTTTAGGAAATTCTACTGAAGCATGAGGAATACTGGGTCAAATTGACTTTAATTTTGTAGGGTAGATAAACGTTTTTAAATTTTTGTCAGACATGCTTCAGTCAAAAACTTGATCTTTCTAAGGCTGTTGACTTAACTCAATAACTGAAAGTCACAATGGCAGCATGACTGGTAAGGGGAGAAATTTAGCTGATATGGTGGAGAGAAGGAAGGTTGATATATTGTGCATGCAAGAGACTAAATGGAAAGGGAATAAGACCAGGTGGATCGGAGGTGGATTCAAATTGTTCTGTCATGGTGTGGATGGGAGTAGAAATACGGTAGGGATTATTCTGAAGGAACAGTATGTCAAGAGTGTTTTGGAGGTGAAAAGAGTGTCAGACAAAGTAATGATTATGAAGCTGGAAATTGGAGTTATGATGATGAATGTTGTTAGCGCACATGCCCCGCAAGTTGGGTGTGCGATGGATGAGAAAGAAGATTTCTGGAGTGAGTTGGACGAAGTGATGACAGTGTACACAAGGGACAGAAAGTAGTGATTGGAGTGGATTTCAATGGACATGTTGGTGAAGGGAAAAGAGGAGACAAGGAGGTGATAGGTAGGTATGGTATCAAGTAGAGGAATGAAAAAGGTCAGATTATGGTGGATTTTACTAAAAGGATTGACATGGCTGTGGTAAATATGTATTTTAAGAAGATGGAGGAACATAGGGTGACATAGAAGATTGGAGGAAGATGCACACAGGTAGATTATATCCTATGTAGAAGAGTCAATTTGAAGGAGAATAAAGACTGCAAAGTGGTAGTAGGGGAAAGTGTAGTTAGGCAGCATAGGATGGTGGTATGTAGGATGATGTTGGATATCAAGAAGAGGAAAAGAGTGAGGGCAGAGCCAAAGATCAAATGATGGAGGTTGAAAAAGGAAAACTGCAAGGTTTAGTTTAGGGAGGAGTTAAGACAGGCACTGGGTGGCAGTGAAGAGTTACCAGACAGTTGGGAAACTATAGCAGATGTAGTAAGGGTGACAGCAAGAACATAGGAAGGAGGAAAAGGAAACTTGGTGTTTGAATGGGGAAGTACAGGAGAGTATACAGAGGAAGAGGATGGCGAAGAAGTGTGATAGTCAGAGAGATGCAGAAAGTATTCAGGAGTACAAGGATATAAGGTGCATGGTGAAGAGAGAGGTGACAAAGGCTAAAGAAAAGGATTGAGGATAAGTTGTATGAGAGGTTTGTCAATAAGGAGGGAGAAAAGGACCTGTACCAATTAGCTATACAGAGGGGCCGAGCTGGGAAAGATGTGCAGCAGGTTATGGTGATAAAGTATAAAGATGGAAACATACTCACATGTGAGGAGAGTTAATCAGGAAGTGCAACGGATTAGCAAGGAGGAAGTAAGGACAGCTATGAATAGAATGAAGAATGGAAAGACCATTGGTCCAGATGACATACCTGTGGAAGCACAGAGGTGTTTAGGAGAGATGGTAGTGGAGTTTTTAACCAGATTGTTTAATGGAATCTTGGAAAGTGAGAGGATGCCTGAGGAGTGGAGAAGAAGTGTACTGGTGCCGATATTTAAGAATAAGGGGGATGTGCAGAGCTGTAGTAACTACAGGGGGATAGAATTGATGAGCCACAGTATGAAGTTATGGGAAAGAGCAGTGGAAGCTAGGTTAAGAAGTGAGGTGATGATTAATGAGCAGCAGTATGATTTCAGGCCAAGAAAGAGCACAACAGGTGCCATGTTGGCTCTGAGGGTGTTGATGGAGAAGAATAGAGAAGGCCAGAAAGAGTTGCATTGTGTCTTTGTGGACCTGGAGAAAGACTCTTTTAGAGTCCAATATTGAAGACTTGAAGCACGAACTTCATCAAATAAGGAGAGACTTAGAAAGACATGAAAGGCCTGGTTGGGACTGGCAAATTATTTGGCTCCTTACTGGGATGTGTTCTTTGAGCTGTTATGGTTATGTAAGATAGCTGTTGTATTACCAGTTAATAGTTTTTCTGGTGAACAAAGTTTTTCAGCACTAAAGCTAATAAAGAATAATTTGTGATTTACTATGACGGAAAGGACAATGTCAAATTTGGCTATACTAAGCACAGAGTACAAACACAGTAAATATTTGAATATGGATGACGTTGTGAAAAGATTTGTTGGCCAGCATAGTAATCTTTGTATTCAGCTTTTATAATTGAAAATTCTGTTGTAATCGTCAGATGAAAAGGAACACTATTTTTGGGATACATCCTTTGTTGCAGATACTTTACACATGAATAATTCCAAAAACATCATGACACTTCATTTTACAAATATACATCAGCATTGTTGAACATATTTGTCTGTAGCTTCATTTAGGGTGATAATTATAAAATGTGCTAATCAAACAATACACTGCTGATTGCTACTGTGAGGTTGGACTTATCTTTGTAATTATTGATTTTATTTACCTCATAAATACAACCTGCCTTAAACATGTATGTCATATACAGTATGTGCATTTGAAAGAATATTTTTTTCATGTTGCGACCCTCTTACTACCCCATGTAAAATTCTCCAGATCTGCAACTGCTAGTTTGCCCCCCTGGTGGCTAGGTTTAAAATGTACAAATGTAAAGGACTGCAGTGGACTGGCGCCCTGCCCTGGTTTGTTTCCTGCCTTGCACCCTGTGTTGGCTGGGATTGACTCCAGCAGACCCCCGTGACCCTGTAGTTAGGATATAGCAGTTTGGATAATGGATGGATGGATGGAAACGTAAAGGAAACAGATTTTTACACTGGTAACTTGGCTAATACAATTGATTATCAACCTACATTGAATTAAATTGCTAATTACAAGGCTGTCAGTCTTAAAATAATTTAATTTAATTCTGAATTGAGTAAACAGTATTTAACCAGGTGTTGTTTCCGTCAATTACTAAAAAACTAAAACCAACTAAATATGTTACATTTTTTTCAAGAAGTAAAAAACTACACAGTAACTACACTACACAGTAAAGTTTGAGGGGTGACTCCTATTCAACAAATTTGCTATGGAAGTCAAAGTTCATTGTCGTAATCAAACAATTCTTGCTGTAGGAATAAACCTACAAAATCTCAGAACTATTCCACAGCAATATGTGTAGTCCTGACTCAAGGCGCTACTGATCAAAAAAACACCAGTACTATTGTAATTACTTTGGTAAAGCAGAGCAGTTCTCAATGCACCAGACAAATGAATCTCTAGTAGTCTTTACAGGAAAATATGACATTATGCCATAATGTTGGTAAAATGAATGCTTTGCCCCATTTTCGGCATAATGCAATTGATAATTAACTTTTACAATTTTTTTTTTAATTTTTAACAAGAATTGTGACATCCTCATACATCTTATGTTCAGTTATAAATAAGTAAACTCTTTATCATGCTTTCATCTTAAAATGTTCCCTTAATTACAGTAAATTTATGCCTTTGCTTTTAGCTATGCTCACTTACTTTCTTTCCCTCATTTATTCCATTATAAAGTTCTGAACATTACAATGCTTTCATAATTCATTTTTAAATTGTATATCATTCAAATTAGGTTATTACTCCAAATGCTGACTAAAACCAGTCATGTTTCTAACACATGAGGTTTCGTCTTTAAACTCAGCCAAGGTGCAAAATATGAGGAAGTCTGGAGCCCCATTTTTAAATATAAAACCATCAAAGGCCTGAAAAATCAAAAATTCGGGGAGGGGGCGGGTCTTGAGAATAAGCTTTAAAAGCATGTTAAAAAGTACTCCCTACCATGAAAACACTGAAGCAAGTAGAAGGCAAGTATATATGTGTGCGCTTTGCAGGTTGGGTTACACCAGATGGGTTGGTAGCAGTAGTCCGTCTTGCTTTGCCAAGCCTGAAGTGGTTCTGTGAACAAAGACAGAGACTTCTACATACAATTTATAAATAGGAGCCCACATTGCCATTATTACTTTTTGTCTCAGTGATGCTGAAAAAGGTGATGGTTGATAGTGGAAAGTGACAGAGACTATCAATACTGTTTCATATTGCACCAGATCACTGGTTTACTCTTGAAATGCCTTTTGTTAAAACTAAATAACTAGAGCTGCAGCACTGTTCAGGAGCAGGATGGGGAATTAGTTCATGGCATGATAAAAGTACACATGTTAGCCCTGTACCTACAGCACCTTATTATAAATTCTGTCTATATCAATCTACTGTAGATCTACTGTAGATCTAACAAACTATTATACAAAGGATGGTTTAAAGGGGCATGGATGAACATTGAAATTATTGTGACAATAGATGGTGTTATACCAGTGCTTAACCCGGCACAGACAGACACAGGAGGCACACTACTAAAGCAAAGTGCTTTTATTTTTGTTCGCTCTTGTGGAACATCTTCCCCACCCCCACGAGCCCACAACACAGTCCAAAGCACAAACTGCAATCACAACACTTCTCTTCTTCACTCTCTATCTTCACCACTCCTGTCTGGCAGGCTTAGTCCCTCTCCTCTTGGCTCTGGCTCCTGGAGTGGTGCTGCTGGCTCCTTTTCTAGCCCACCCAGGTGTTTGATGACCTATTTTTGGCTGCACCTCCGGGTGTAGCAGAAGGACTGCCCACACAGGCTCAGGAACACCTGCAGCACCCCCTGGCAGCACCCCCGGATCCCAACAAGGTTGCTGGGAACTCCATGTCCCGTGGAGCCCTGTGGAAATCTGAGACACCACTGCCACCCAGGGGGGCTGCCATCTAGCGGGGAGGTACTGCTCTGACAAGGCTTGCTCCCCCAGTCCATACAATGAAGAGGTGTCCCAACTGGACAAGGACCCTGGCCATCTGTGATACTATATAATACATATAGTGTAAAAAAGGGCACAAACAAAGAAAGAGTTGGGGCAACAACTTTGTGAACTCATACAACTTGATTTGGAAAACAAAGAAAATATGCAATAAATGTGGATAAGTCTTTTCATACTACAGTTCTGAATAGGAACTGAAACAAGACAGACTTTTCCTGGGTTATTAGTTCATGTGACAGGAAGGGCGGGTCCAGGAAGACGGACATGGAAGTGATATCAGCTATGGAGTGGCTGTCAATATTCTGTTCTGCAGAGGGAAGACAAGAGAAGACATTTGTGCAGAACTAGAGAGATAAATTGGTAGATAAATAGCATTACTATTTCTTTATGATGAAAGTGGGATATAATGTGTTTTAGAATGTACTGTATTACAAATCTGTTATTGAGGCAATAAATATGATATGTTGATTCAAACTGAGTTGTTCTTGACATTAATTTCTTTTACAAGGATAAAAATAAACTGTTCAACAAACTAGTCCTTACATCATGTTGCTTTCTTCAGCAGGGTGAAGACCTGGGGCCTCATGAATAACGCTGTGTGTAGAATTCACACTAAAACATGGCGTACAGACAAAAGCGGAAATGTGCGTACACACAAAAAAATCAATATTTATAAATCTGTGCGTATGCCAACTTCCACGTTCTTCCACTACATAAAACCCGGTCAGCTTGAAAAGTAACGCACGTGCATGTGCCTGCTGCCACTCCCCAACTCCTCCCAGAATTACGCCTCTTTGAATATGTAAATCAATATAAATAGACCTTAAGCTCAGCGTTCTGTGAAAAGGCAATGGGAAAAGCAAGGGGGAAAACAGAATTTCATTCGAATACCAAGTGGAGGCAAGGAAAAACGTACTATTTGTTGGTTTTAACAGTAGTATAAACAACAAAAGGAAGTTGATCGATTGACATAGAGTGTCAGAGAAACTCGAAAGCTCAAGTTCACAAAGTCATACAATGACCAAAAAAAGAAGTTGTCAAATATCAAAGTCGCTGTGAAAAGGCAAGTCGTAGCCCATCGTCTGAGTGTCATATGAAAGCTTATTAGGGTAGAGGGAAAAGAAAAAAAAATAGGCACACAGTGGGAAAAAATCTCGAAATGCCAACTTTAATCTCAAATTTTCCACTTTAATCACGTAGTTTATTTTGCCATTAAAGTACAACATCATAAACTTCATCTTAAAATTGCTTAATTTACTAGTTTCTCAAATCTCATCGTAACTAAAATAGCACTTTAAATGCTTTGTTTTGTATATGTTCTATGTGCTCTATGTGTGTAAATCACTACGTGCTTCTTAAATGGGCTTTCTCTTCCTCCGACAGGACACAGAATCCATTACATTTGTGACATTACAGTTCTCTGAATAATTTAAATACTGAGATGTATACTTGATATCATTTCAGTATTCATATCATATCAATTAAAGCATGTTATTAAACACGGGAACATGGTGGCACAGTGATAGTGACTAGCTGGCGCCTTGTCCAGAGATTTTTTCTGCCTCCCGCAAGATGCTTGCTGCACCGTGTTCGACCTTCGATGAAATAATTTATTGCAGCAGTACTGTCTCTTTCAAATGTACTAACCCCCAATTCCTGTCCTTCCTTTTATTATTCCAAGTACCCAATCGCCACACAATCAGCTCAGTAATAGACGTTAAGCCATCTGAAAGCTTAGAACTCTGATTCTTCAAAATGTTTAAGGAACATTGTAATATCTTCGTAGTACATGCTAGATTATTCTATCCATTTATCCTTCCAGTGTTGCACCAGCTCCAGCAAGAATACAGCGTGAGGCAGGAACAATCAATGAACTAGCTAACGCTTTGACACCGTGTCCTCACATGTTTAATTATTAAAAATACAGAATATTTAAATGATGTTAACATTTTATTTGTATAATGTAATAAACATATTTTGCTGCATTTCATCTTAAAAATGATATTGTCATCATATGTAAATACACGCTTTATAAAGTGGCGCAGGTTGTGCAATATTATAACTTTATCACAAGTTTACAGTGAGGTAATTGAATTTTAAGTACAAACAGTTCTACAAGGAGCACTTGATGGACTAATATAGTTCCTGGGATGAAACTGTTTCTGAACTGCAAGGTCTGTACAGGAAAGGCTCTGAAGCGTTTATCGTATGAGATCAATTGAAAGAGGCAGCATGGCTGAGGCAGTATGTGCTTAATGCTGTATACCGATAATTTTCTTTATGATCAGCTGCTGTAAAGCTGTGATTCCACACTCAGATACAGTGATATAAATACTCATGCAGCGAGAGTAATATGGAAAAAGATGATCTGCTGTGGCAACCCCTAATGGGAGCAGCTGAAAGAAAAAAAAGAAGGTGCAGTGAGAGTAACAACGGTAAAGCAGGTAAGGTATTTGGAATAGTTTGGCCAGTCAGGGATGTGGATCTAAAAAAGAAAGGGAAACCACACTAGAACAAAAGCACTGCTTTGACGCTGGGTGCTGCCAGCTGCTGGGTTTGAGGTAGTGTGAAAATGTGTGTGGCTTTATGCCAAGTTTAGGTTTTATATATCACGATTTGAGTGTGGAAACGGGAGTACGCAACATTTTTGTGTGTACGCACCGTTTATACTTGAGGCCCCTGGTCATGTTGTAGCCCAGTGCCTATTAATGTATTAATTACCCATTTACACACCTTTTTAATGCATGAATAGTTGCAACTTTAGATTAGGTACTGCAAAAACCTCCACAACTGATGAATAAATGGTTTATAAACATGTGCAAACCTGTATAATGCATGAAGAGTTTCAACTTTAGATTGGGTACTGCAAAAAACATTTACAACTAATGAATAAATGATTTATAAAAATGCACAAATGATTACAATGGACAAATTGTTTAAAACATCTACAATTCATGAATAACTGATTTGAAAACATGTAAAGTGTAAAAGAAGCTCAGAACATTAAATGACCAGTTTTATAGACTGTACAACTCATGAACAACACACTTGCATATGATAAATAAAGCAAATGTAACTAATATTTATAGATATTTGTCCCTAATCAGCTAGACATTAGTGAATGCAGTGTCAACATGAGTACTGTGCTAACAAATGGCAAAAAATGCTTTACTAACC
This sequence comes from Polypterus bichir lapradei, assembly GCA_026402145.1. Classification (NCBI taxonomy): domain Eukaryota; kingdom Metazoa; phylum Chordata; class Cladistia; order Polypteriformes; family Polypteridae; genus Polypterus; species Polypterus bichir. The sequence continues at coordinate 12,327,494 of JANRMT010062794.1, read as the reverse complement.
ATTTGTTGAATCATTTTAAATGCTTAAAAGTACATTATCTAATGTATGAATCATCATGTAATAACATTTATAACTATTTGAATGAACATGAACTCATGATCTGTTAAACATTGCATAATGCTTGTTAATGCTTTATTAATGAAAGTTATTATAAAGTGTTACCGATAAATTATACTTTACTGTATACATGAAAAAGTCACAGATGCTAAGAAAAAATTAAAATAAGTACTAAAAAAAAAACCTTCCCTTAAACTCATAAAAATGTCTGACTTAGATAACTGCTGCTGCTACTACTGTCAATAACCGGTTTGTAGGTGGCAGCAAATATGTTTTGTCTTGGTATTCTTTTTGCGGATACAATAGTGAAAAGTATAAAAAGCAGCATCCTCTCAGGTTAAATCAGCCATTAAACTCTGAACTGTGATGATGCAGGTTGGTTCCATGCTCCCATCTTCTGTCTAGGAGCCCTTCACCCCTACACCGTCGGTAATGTTACTGATGAGCTTAGCAGTGACTTGGGATTCCCCAACGACCAAGGCTGTCACACTGGGGACACCACATCCCAAGTCCCAATTCCTGCTGCCTTCCACGGCCTTATGCAGAGAGTCATCCGCCTTCCGGTCATTCCTGTCCTTCATAAAAATAAACTCTGAGAGAGCGACCACAACTACTACTCCCCGGGTGTCGGCCAAACACCCAGGCTGCCTGCACAGCTGCATGCGAGCCTTCACTTGCTGGCTCTCCCGCACCGGCTCTCTCTCTCTGTCTCTCTCTCTCTCTCTATCCTCTGCTTTTTGCTTTCTCCTACAACCTCCCGTCCATTCTTTCTTTTTCTTTTCATTCCCCCTTAGCCGACTCGTGCTTCTATTTAACTAGAGGCCATGGCAGCTGTGGCAAATCAGCAGCCTCAGGGACAATCACGGATGTGGACAGGTTCTCACCTGTGCACTTAGGTGAGAAACACCCACACTGCGAATTACCCCGAGAACCGCTTCAGCCACACTACCACGCCCCCTCGCTAAGCTGCGAGCGTGGTGATTATTTATTTAAAAGTGGCCCTTTGACGGGAGCTGTGGACCCGCTATACCACATGAACAACTACCTTTAAAGCAACAGATGAATGCAGTTTACCCTTGTTAATATTTTCATTGTAGATATTATGTTTGTGGAATGTATGTTTGTAATATTTTAATATTGTACATTTATAAAGTTAATTTTGATTATGTGCATGCATATGGTTTGTTTTTAAATAAAGTGCAGGTCTTATCTGTCTATAGTATTTAAGAGATTGTACTTTTAAAAATAATAATAAACTTCTTGAAATCCTGTTTTAAATGTGGTAAAACATAATGTCCACCATGGGAAACCCCTAGCTGTAATAAACCTCCAAAATCACAAAATGTGAGCTCAAAGTGCTTCTCCCCACCAAAAATAAAAAGTAGAAAATGTGGGCACTCTTTGTGGTTTATTTTGGGCAGCCCACAATGTACATAACACAAAAATTGTTTGCCTGCTGGCCACTAACATTGGGCCAAACTGGTGGCAAACATTTCATATCCTAAGCAGGGGTCACAGTTTTCATCCCTATCTGTCCCCACAGTGGTCCAGTATGTGTATGTTTGCCGGTTTAGTGCATACTTGTATGTGTCATAGTTCTATATGATGCTGGTCAGAAGTACAAGAGAGCGCTAATTTTGTTTGCAGATATATATATATATATATATATATATATATATATATATATATATATATTGTATTTGTGTATAATGCAGTTTGTCTGCTTAAACAATGCGTTTCCTAAATTATAGCAATCTCCATTTCTAATGTACTATACCACAGAGTAAGATTCAGTGTTGTGCCAACATTGGAGCACTAATGGCACCTTGTTTAACATGGGGTACTTTGCACACTGAACTTATCCATATGCAAATGAATGTAGCTTTCACATTGTCTTTATAATATTATGAAAAGGGACAGATAGAAAAAACTGCAGAAATAATGAACAGATTCAAGAAATGAAGAAATGTATGGTGGAGTGTACATATACAGTACATATCAGAGTGCTACATACGACACTTTTACACAGAAGTTTTCAATTGATAATGTAAAATATTTTGTATTATGATGAGTAAAATATTCTTTAATTCTTATAACATACATTGTAACATTTCTTATCTGATCAATTTTGATAAAAATCTTCTGAAAGTGCTGACCTGAGGCACAGGTGTTTTACTCAGTTGCCTATTGTGCTTATGTTTGGCAGGAGTACATTAGTGGAGTAGGGAATTTTGGCACAGGATATCTGAAAAAAGAATACACATTGTGACCCCCTCCTCTAGGCTATTAAAAATATAGCTATTTTGACAATGAAATGGCGGAGCTGTTAAATGGGGTGCACATTTGGAATATCTCTTGAAGGTACAGTCGAATGTACTGCAAGTTCTTGAACAGGTAATTGACAAAAAGCTTATATCAGGTCATTCTGGAAGGAAGTGCATTCCAAATACATGATTGGTGATTTTGTTAGATAACCAAGGGAGCAACTAGTAAGGATATCTACATGTGAGTGAGTGAGGAGGTGGCAAGACCACCTTACAGCTCAAGGGGACATGGTCCCATAACAGAATGAGGATGCATTGGAGACCTGACCATTTACAGGCTAAAGAAGGCAGGGAGCTAAAGGAGGAGTTTTAACCTGATATGCACAATTAACTTTAAATATCCCTGGGTATAAATATATGTTATTTATTTATCTATGTATGTGTTAAGGCTGGTAGTTTAGTAATGCAGTGTGATTATGTGTGGCAATTGATTGAGATTTTGTCAATGGTCAAATCCTGGCATGACCCAGTACAAGACTAAGAGTTCCAGTAGACTGAAGCATGTCAAAGAATACTAATTGCAGAATACTAATTCTGCAAAGCGTGAACAACTGCTATATAGTGACTAGTCATTGTCCTTTTAACGGGTGTAGCTATTTCAATATACTTTCAGTTTTTGAAAAGCATTTTTTTGTCATCACTTACTCTAATGTGCCTTGTCCCTAGGTGTACTGTGTAAGTAATAAGTAATTTGCTGTGCTTTTCTAATAGTTGCATTCTTCAAGTCCCTTCACTCATCCTGTTTGACTCAAGTAGTGTTAATAACTAATAACTAAGCACTGATCTAATAATTAATCATTCACTTAAGAAAAACATTGTATTTTTCAAATCGATGCCCCTTTTATACAGTTTTTTCCAATAATTTTCCATTTCCTGTTAGTTGACAAAAATATTCACATTTACTGATTTTATTAATTAATTGTCTGAAAAACTATTAACATTATTGAAATATTTTCTTGAAAATTTGCATTTACATATTATTGTAGATATCTAAAAATTTGTGTGTCATCTTTTTTTCTTACTTATACTATACAATTTTTTGCAAGCAGATATTGACCTTAGATAGCAATTCCATTTTTTTTTTGTTTTAGATTTCTGCTTTAAATTTCTACACTACTGAATTCACAGAAGCATGTAATTTCTTCTGGAAGTAAACTGCCTCAACTGATGAGTCACAAAATAGATTTCTGACCAACATCATCTCTTCTTTGATTGTTTCATGCCCAGGGAGTGTTTAGGGTGTTAATGCCCACAATAGAGATTCCAATACATAGCATATGTGTTTGGTACTGCCATTTCAGATTGGCATTTGTGACTTCATTATTTCATATCTATCCTAACAAAGGTAAGCAGTTTCCCTAACTCACTGGGTAAATAAAGGCTGCAAAGTAAACAATGTGAGCAATAAAGAGATGAAAGCCAAGCTAACAAATGACCTCTAAGTCAGGAGTCTTAAATTTAGTTCCTGGAGGGCCACCATTTTAGCTCCAGCCAAATTCTTAATGAGAATTCATCTCTTGTGGTTAATATAACACATTAATTATTTAACTTCATGGCTTGTTAATTCTCTCATCATGCCATACCAGACATTTCCAAACCTTTCATTTTCTTTTTTTGTGAGATCAGGTATCCAAATGTTTTCTGGACCAGGGCAAATGATTATATGTTTTAGACCTTCATTTTGATCCTTTATGATTCAAATATTTTACTGAAACCGCTTTTCTTAAGGGTCACAGGGTCAATTTAGAAGAAGCAGGATTAGTGTAAAATCTGACTAAAGTAAATTAGGATATACATAAATCTGGATAGTTCACATCCAGAAAATCTTGATTTAACCAAACCTGTGTTTCTTGAACAGGCCTGAATTATGTGAGACCAATGTCACAGATAACTCATTAATCCTGCTTTTTGGAACCGCCTCTGGATTTGCATTGTTTCAGAAAGAAAGATTTAATGAAATCCATCTCAGTTACTGGTGTAGCCAATGTTCTGACAGAAACCTGCAAATAGCAGGTTTAATGTGAAGAAGTAACACTTTGAGATTTCAATAATTAAGAAGCAGATTATCCAATCATAAGATCAAAAGTAGTAAATATCCTTTCATAAGTGCTCATCCCAGAAGAAGAAAAAGCAGTGTTAAGTGTTTAAGTAAAAGTGTCGTGCCCCTTCCTAAATGAACAATCGACACAGAAGCACGTCTTTGCCAAACTCTGCCCAGAAACACATAATCAGACAGAGACGTATTTGTATGAACATTACCATTTTTTTTTGGGAAATGACAGTTTTCCCCACAACACTGGAGATGCAAGCAAAAAAATGTGTCTAAATTTGAAGCGGTGTCTGCACATACACACACACACAGATTGAAATAAAAAACCACCATCAAAGGCATAATCCACAGAATTGTAGGCATGGCACTCACATTTAAACAAAGGCAGCATTTCTGACCAATTATAACTGATAAATAAGATAGTGTGATAGTGCTACTCTCCTACAGAGTCCCTGAAACTTTTAAAGAAACATCCCTGAAGACTCTCCTCTTCTACGAATATACGTCTACCTATGTGATTACTCATGTACTTTCAGTTTCCATTTTTCTAACGGAATAAGGCAAACAATTTGATTTCTATATGGTAAAGTTGTTCATTTGGATGATGGCTGTTACTATTGTCTATAGCACTAACTACTCACTTACTTCCCGTTTCTCTCTTACTTTTACTTATTTAGGTAGCTTAATGTGTGACTGTTGTACTATGCTCATGCCAAAAGACAGTCACTCCACTAGATTTCAGTCCGTATACATTTCTTTTAAAACCCTTTGTTAAATTAAAAAAAAAATATTATAGGATTTCCAAATGCAATTGGCTGTGTGGATGGAACACGCAACTTTATCAAATCTTCTTGCATGAGTGCAGACCATTGTATTGTTCTGTTTTATGGAGCACAACAAACAGAAGCAGGTTGAATTGACAACATGCTGTTTTTCAGACTTGCAGTCCATAGTTGATTAGCTGTTCAGTGCTCATCTCATGAGTGCTTGTAAATAATGCAGTGAATGCAAGCTAATCTGGTTGAACTGATCTGCATTTGCGTGAGCCGATTAAAGTTCAGTGTTCTGGCACCAGCTAATTTACTCAGTGAAGTTGTACTATAGCAAGCCAGTGTTGATTTTGAGTTCCAGGATTATCTAATCTCTCTTTCTGGAACAGGCTCTTGCTCATCTGTTTGTGCACTTGGCACCTTATTATTGTTTGACTGATGGATTGAAAAAAAAAACAATAAAAAATTGTAAAACTCAAAAAGCAAGTCATGTAAGATTAAAGTAGAAGGACTATGTTCTATTAGCAACAATAATTAGTTACTAATTAAGAAAATGGCTGGAACAAAAAACTGTAGCTCCTGAAGATTCAAGATTCAACAGTATTTATTGTCATTTCATTCATATACAGTAGTACAGCATACAATGAAACGAAACAACGTTCCTCCAGGACCATGGTGCTACATAGAACAAAGGACAACGAAGAATCAACGACACATAATATATAACAAGGTGCATGTGAATCAAAATTGCAAACATGTGCAACCATGTGCAACATTGCAGAGCAGAACACATATATCAGATTTCAGATCGGTCAATGAGTGTTCAGGAATCTGACTGCTTTGGGGAAAAAACTGTTACACATTCAGGTGGTAAGGGCCTGAGTGCTTCGGTACCTTTTCCCCAATGGCAGGAGTGTAAACAGTGAGCCCTCCAATTGGAGTTTCTATCTTCTTCTACTAGTGTAACATCTTTTACTCCAGTGTTGCTGTTTTTTTGTTTCAGTCCACCTTTCTTGTTGCAATTATCTCCTCTATTTCTTTTCTTCCGCATTTCTCCAGTCCAGCTTTTACAAGTCACTATGCAGGCCTCTTTTAAATCCTTCTCTGGACGTCAGCCTCAAGACCCCACCTCTGGCTGTTGCAGTCCATTAATTCCATGTGGCCAGTAATGTCAGGTAGTCTGCTATTATCCCATCTTCATGACCAAAGGGCTGTAATGGGTGATAAGTGGAAATTCAGGGCTTGAAATGCAAAGCCAGCAACACTGGATTAGAATTTAGCTATTTTTCAAATATATACATCTAATAAAAGAAATGTGGTAGTGGTAATGCCGAATTATGCTAACAAGTGACTGTTAGCGATAGGTGGTCCTTGTATCTTTGACTTGAGCAAGATGGTCCACAGTCTGAAACACTGTAAGCCCTGCTAACCTGCATGAAACAGGGTTTTCAATAAATAAAGGTAAAATTTTATTTTGTATATTTTGCAAAATCATATATGTTTTCTAGAATGGCCTGGATTTTATGTACAAGGGACAAAAAATGGCCCCTTAAATAGGATTTTGTACCTTGCACTATCGTCAGACTAACTAAATGAGCAGAGGGTAATTTCTATACTTTATTTTTTCCATTACCGCACACTCTAAATAAATGAAAAAGAACACATTTTTTTAATTCAGAGCCACCTTTTGTGCCTTATGCTTAGTGTTTGATGGGACAGGCCCCGGCTTCTCCACAACCCTGCTCTGGATAAGCAGTCTTAAAAGATGGATTGATGAATGAAGGATACAAAATGTTAAAGAAGAGTAGTATTTGCTTTATTGTAATAACTGCAGTGAGACATCTCTTCACAGAGCAATACAGTAATAGACTGTTGACAGAGGCTTAACCAGAGAGGGGGCTGACAGAAGCATATAGCAGTCAAGAAATCAAATGTAATCCGAGTGCATACACCAGCATATCACAAAACAATGATGAAATTTGGAAAAAGTGTTAGAAAGCTGAAGAGAAAATAGATGAAGACAAACAAAAAAGACAAATGTAGTTGTAATGAAAAATTAGAGGACAGAAAAAAAACAGACTTTGACACATTCTAAAATGAACAAATGAAGAAAACTGGGCAGAAAATTTGTCATAGTACTGTAGGAAAATATTAAGAGTGTAGAATTCTGAAATCATTTTTAAGACAACTTTGAAGAAAAACCAGTTAAATGAATCAAATCTCAACAGGTTTGTAAAGACGTAACAAAAATAATCTCTAATGTGACGGTTGAGACTACCACATAAAAGAAAACAAAAGTTGACCGTGGAAGTGATGGTGTGAAAGATAAAAAGCTAAGAGAATATTCTAAGCATCATTCAGCAAAGTCAGTGCTGACTTAATAATGATTTAATGATAATAAAGGAGAAGGAAAACCAGTGATTAGTGAAAAAAAGGAAGTATGGGTGTAGTCAGTCAGCCAGTCAGTCATTTTCCAACCCGCTATCTCCTAACACAGGGTCACGGGGGTCTGCTGGAGCCAACACAGGGTGCAAGGCAGGAACAAATCCCAGGCAGGGTGCCAGCCCACCGCAGGACACACACACACATGCACACACCCACACACCAAGCACACACTAGGGACAATCGCCAATGCACCTAACCTGCATGTCTTTGGACTGTGGGAGGAAACCCACACAGACACGGGGAGAACATGCAAACTCTACGCAGGGAGGACCCAGGAAACGAACCCAGGTCTCCTCACTGTGAGGCATATAGATGTAGTGTTTCCTATAATAAGGAAGATGACCCAATAGAAACAAAATGCATGTAAACTTTAGCTGCGTTAAAAAAAAAAAAACTAGAATGATACGGTAGAAAATGAAGCATTCACATATAGAGGATTCTATCTAATGAGAACTGCAATGAATGAAGAGCACATGACAAATCCTGGGAAGTGAAGGTAGCATGAAGAGTTAAAGACTGATAGTACATGTATGGGATCTAACAGAACTCATAATGACAGAAAGGAATAGAAAAGAAAATAGAAGTAAAATAGAGAATTGTATACAAAAAATATATGGCGATATCAGAAAACCAGAAGGCTTTGCAAGTCAAAAAGAGTGTTATTTGAAAGGAGTAGTGTTATAATTGAATTTTAGATCACATAAACCTGACAAAAAGAGCAAACAAGTTATTTCATTAAAATCATTGTATATATTAATTTAGTACATAAAATTGTATTCTAAAGTGAAGAGTTTTTATAAATTTTAAAAATACTGATCCTGCAGTATAACATAGGGCTGAAGGCCATAGATGAATGGAATAGAAAATACATTTATGAATGCATTTTCTGTTCACTTGTCTGTCCACAGTCTCCATCATGTGGAGTCATGACAACCCAACAAGCCCCTAGTGCCGAGCACTAACATTTAGTAAGATCATAAGATAAAAATGAGTATGGCTAGTCAGCTGTGAGGGAAAATGGAAAGCATTAAGCAATAGCCTAAGTGGAGAAAGGTTAGTGAGATGTGCTTTAGCACTGAATAGTAGACAAAACCAATAAATATTTTTTAGGTGACAGAAAACTGAAGAGCTGTACAGATAGAGAAATTTAGCTAGAAGAACCTTGAACCTTTCTGGATAAAAATCCATAGTTGGTAGGGTGTTGTACCGTGTTAGCCATTACAGATGCAATGAGAAGTCAAGAAAAATGACATCCTTTATTGGCTAACTGAGCAGATTACGATATGCAAGCTTTCAAGGCAATTCGGGCCTCAAACTGCCTGAAGAAAGGGCCTGAGTCGCCTCGAAAGCTTCCATATTGTAATCTGTTCAATTTGCAAATAAAAGGTGTCGTTTTGTTTGACTTCTCATTAGATAAAATTCCATAATTAATCATGAAAGTTTCATAAGATGTTGCATACTTAAAATGTGTGACTTAATGACTTCATTTGAGTATTGGTGTTAGACTTGTGAGACGTTTTCTACTAGGAAAACCTACCTAAATATTTGATCTTCCAATATAACCAATATAATGAACAGTAATCCACAATCTTCTTTCTGTAGTACCCTGTGATCAAATGAATTCTTTGCACTTTAACTAGAAAAGCATCCTTTTAAAGCAAG
>JANRMT010062794.1:12282980-12313186 GCA_026402145.1 Polypterus bichir lapradei | reverse complement strand
CTCGTCACGGATTGTCCATAACGAATACCATGTTCAAGCATAAGGGTGTTCATATGTGCACTTGGCACCAGGACACCCTAGGCCTCAGTTCGATGATCGACTTTGTGGTCGTGTCGTCGGACTTGCGGCCATATGTCTTGGACACTCGGGTGAAGAGAGGGGTGGAGCTGTCAACTGATCACCACCTGGTGATGAGTTGGCTTCGATGGTGGGGGAAGATGCCGGTCAGACCTGGTAGGCCCAAACATGTTGTGAGGATCTGCTGGGAACGGCTGGCAGAGTCCCCTGTCAGAAGTGGCTTCAACTCCCACCTCCAGCAGAACTTCAACCACGTCCCGAGGGAGGTGGGGGACATTGAGTCCGAATGGGCCATGTTCCGTGCCTCTATTGTTGAGGTGGCTGACCGGAGCTGTGGCCGCAAGGTGGTCGGTGCCTGTCGTGGCGGCAATCCCCGAACCCATTGGAGGACACCGGCGGTGAGGGATGCCGTCAAGCTGAAGAAGGAGTCCTATAGGACCTTTTTGTCCTGTGGGTCTCTGGAAGCAGCTGATAGGTACCGGCAGGCCAAGCGGAATGCGGCTTCGGTTGTTGCTGAGGCAAAAACTTGGGCATGGGAGGAGTTTGGAGAGGCCATGGAGAATGACTTTCGGACGGCTTCGAGGAGATTCTGGTCCACCATCCGGCGTCTCAGGAGGGGGAAGCAGTGCAGTGTCAACACTGTATATGGTGGGGATGGTGCGCTGCTGACCTCGACTCGGGACGTTGTGGGTCGGTGGGGGGAGTATTTCGAAGACCTCCTCAATCCCACTAACATGCCTTCCAATGAGGAAGCAGAGCCTGGGGACACTGAGGTGGGCTCTCCCATCTCTGGGACTGAAGTCACCGAGGTGGTCAAAAAACTCCTTGGTGGCAGGGCCCCGGGAGTGGATGAGATACGCCCGGAGTTCCTTAAGGCTCTGGATGTTGTAGGACTGTCTTGGTTGACACGTCTCTGCAACATCGCATGGACATCGGGGACAGTGCCTCTGGATTGGCAGACCGGGGTGGTGGTCCCCCTCTTTAAAAAAGGGGACCGGAGGGTGTGTTCCAACTACAGAGGGATCACACTCCTCAGCCTCCCTAGAAAAGTCTATTCGGGGGTTCTGGAGAGGAGGGTCCGTCGGATAGTCGAACCTCGGATTCAGGAGGAACAGTGTGGTTTTCGTCCTGGTCGCGGAACAGTGGACCAGCTCTACACCCATAGCAGAATCCTAGAGAGTCTACATGTGTTTTGTGGACTTGGAAAAGGCGTTCGACCATGTCCCTCGAGGAATCCTGTGGAGGGTGCTCCGGAAGTATGGGGTACCGGACCCCCTGATAAGGGCTGTTCGGTCCCTGTACAACCGGTGTCAGAGCTTGGTCCGCATTGCCGGCAGTAAGTCGAGCCCGTTTCCAGTGAGAGTTGGACTCCATCAGGGCTGTCCCTTTGTCACCGATTCTGTTCATAACTTTTATGGACAGAATTTCTAGGTGCAGCCAGGGTGTTGAAGGGGTCCAGTTTGGTGGACTCAGGATTGGGTCACTGCTTTTTGCAGATGATGTTGTCCTGTTTGCTTCATCAGGCCATGATCTTCAGCTCTCTCTGGAGTGGTTCGCAGCTGAGTGTGAAGCGGCTGGGATGAGAATCAACACCTCCAAATCCGAGACCATGGTCCTCAGCCGTAAAAGGGTGGAGTGCCCTCTCAGGATTGGGGGTGAGATCCTGCCCCAAGTAGAGGAGTTCAAGTATCTCGGGGTCTTGTTCACGAGTGAGGGAAGAATGGACCGTGAGATTGACAGGCGGATTGGTGCGGCATCCGCAGTTATGCGGGCTCTGCATCGGTCTGTCATGGTGAAAAAAGAGCTGAGCCGTAAGGCAAAGCTCTCAATTTACCAGTCGATCTACGTTCCTACCCTCACCTATGGTCATGAGCTATGGGTAGTGACCGAAAGAACGAGATCGCGAATACAAGCGGCTGAAATGAGTTTCCTCCGCAGGGTGTCTGGGCTTTCCCTTAAAGATAGGGTGAGAAGCTCAGTCATCTGGGAGAGGCTCAGAGTAGAGCCGCTGCTCCTCCGCATCGAGAGGAGTCAGATGAGGTGGCTCAGACATCTGATCAGGATGCCTCCTGGACGCCTCCCTGGTGAGGTGTTCCGGGCACGTCCAACCGGGAGGAGGCCCCGGGGAAGACCCAGGACACGCTGGAGGGACTGTGTCTCCCGGCTGGCCTGGGAACGCCTTGGGATTCTCCCGGAAGAGCTGGAAGAAGTGGCCGGGGAGAGGGAAGTCTGGGCCTCTGCTTAAGCTGCTGCCCCCGCGACCCGACCTTGGATAAGCGGAAGAGGATAGATGGATGGATGGATGGATAGCAACACAGCAATTGCATTATTTTAGGAATTTAACTTTGATTACATTTTTTTAATTTTCTCAAACATTTCAAAAGAATGATGGATGCAACATAAATAATTTTGCACAACTTCTGTTTTATAAAATTTAATGACACCAAGCCTTGACAAGGTGCCAGTCCATCACAAGATACACTCATGTGAACATTTACTTTATGTTATATTACCTATCCTCTTCTCATTTAATCACTGCCTAATGCTCATCATTTACAATAAAAATTATATTTTTAAATACTATAAATTGCTTAAAAAATTCACAGAACCCTTAATGGTGTTACATTTTGACAAGCTATAATTTGGCCATTCATAGAAATGCTTTCACATATATTGTACTAATCTTACTAAAGGAGGCAACGATAAGGGTGGCAAGAGCAAATAAAATAAAACCGGGAGATGAGCAGTTAAAGAGCAGTCAAAGAAATGGGCAGAAGTTTAACAATAGTCAAAAAAAATCTCATGTTAAAATAGACAACTTTACCAGCTATTCTCATTTGTGGCCTTCATTTACATATTCTTAGCCAGTCACAAGCAGTCAACAGCATATTCCTGTGAAGATGACCACCTAATGTGACATACCCAATGAATGAGACCAACTACTTTGTGACTTGCTAGGATACAATAAAACAGGTTTGATTTTCTCATTAATCAGAAGGGTAAGCTCTATGTGCAAGAGAGCTGTCAACCAAATGAACCAATGAATGTTCATCTGGAAGTGCAATACATAAAAAGCAGCTATGAGGAGTAAAGAACATGTGTGTTTTGAACCGCATGCTTTACATACCTTGGCAGAATGGGAAAAATAATAATAATGATGGTCAAAAATTGCTACTGAATTTGCTGAAGCTGTTAACCTTTCATAAAGGGCCGCTCTGCCAGGCAACACACTATTGGCCAACAGAAAAAGGGGAGAACATGACTGCGCTAGTTCAGCGCTCGGCCAGCAAATTTAACATGGGCTTCAGTTTTCAGTTTCGTAATTTGACATGGTGCAGCAAAGAGATCAGCAACTGACATCAGCAAATTTGACATGCCTCACGACAAAAAAATTCTTCATAATGTGACATTGGCTTAACTTAGAATGACAAAAATGGAAGGTCAAACAGAACAAAGCCAGAGATCCTAACTTTCCCTAACAATAAATGATTTGTAAATCAGTATTAGTTTGTTTTTAAATTAATCCAAACAGTTGAACATTTTGTGCTCTACGCTATCTTAAGATACCTTTTTGTTTTGCAACAATGCAAACCACATGAGTGTCAACCAATCATAGCAAAGGTTCATGAAAACCAAAAACAAAATAGCAGTGATCCATGCAAAATGACACCATGAAAATAAACAAAATGATATTTATTGCACTGCAAAACAAGCTATTGCACAAACAACATTCTAGGACTTTTCGGAAGAAACCTTGACAGTTGCATGGAAAATTACTGTTGTACTTAACAAGTTCATTCCAAGTATAAATAGCATTAATAGACATTTTATTGTTAGCATCTGTTATTTGTTTAACTTGGTTTCAGGTGCGTTTATTTTTTTTTTGTTGTAATAGAAATGCAGAGAAATTTAGCAACACTTTAAAACACTGTTACATGCCATAATATTGTACCATATAAAACACTAAAACAACTAATACTTCTATCATCCTATAAATAAGTCATACTTAAGAAATTGAACCATTCTGACATGCAGGTTTATGTACAAACAGATAAACGTCATAGATGGGACTGGAAAAAAATTCACAGAGAACTTAAGAGTTCTTTTTAGTTACATGATTGCCATCAAATTGTTTGGGGTTCTTTGCAGGATGTTGGCCTATTTCAGCTGTTTTTCTTTCCTCAATTCAGTACCAAATACTTAGGTTTGAACGTTGTTCTTTGGTATTCACATGAAAGACACTATAAATTATGTCAAGTTTAGCATTTTTGTGGTTAGTAGGGTGAATGCAGAAAAGAGGCAGTTCTTCGAAATGGAAACAAGAAAAAAATACTTTTGTTGATTTTTGATTTTGGGAAAAAAATGTTGTTTGTGGTCCTGTTCATCTTATTTTTTTATGTGTAGATGTCTAAGGAAGTGAACAGGAGACTACTTTAAAGTAGTAAGGAGGAGGATAAGTGGCATAGTTACTCAACCTGTGAAAGAAGGAAGATCAATATCTATAGTATATAGAGAATGTCCAGTGTGGCAGCAATGTATGCATATTTGTTTATTCTTAATATTCTGCCATATTATCCCACCCTTGTTTAATTTTTACAATATATGAAGTTCAAAATTTAAATACATTTAATGCAATGACACAATTGTGGTCGTTTGGAAGAAGCACAAGGAAGTTCCTTCCTTTTACAGAAGCATAGGGTTAATAACGATGAAGTGAATAGACAGTGAGATGCATTGTGTGAATAGTCCAAAATTATAGAATCAAACACAAAGGTAAATTTATTTGTCAAAGGTACAGTAGTTGAACAGAAGCAGAGCAACAAAAGCAAAATCAACTTTAACGGCCTCTTCAAAAATAAATATGAATTGCACAATAAAGAGTTTATTATCGAAGTGATTGCAGATTGGAAGTGTTGTTCAGAATTGCCCTTTAAAGATTGGCTATTAGACTTTGCAAAATCCAAAAAAAACACTTGAGAATAAGTCTTGTATTCACCCTTGAGTTTGATAAAAAATTTCTGTTTAAAAAAAAGACTCATTGAAAGTAAAGTATGCCTCGAACATAAACTCATTTACTCCTGGGAATTTATTTTTTGTTTTTTTACATTTTTTATGGTCTCCAATGAAGAGTTACTAGGAGAGGGACTTTGCTTGTATATCCTTTGTAATGTTTCAGACATCTGTTAACTCGGGTACCTTATTTCACTTCTCCCAAAGAGTAACAATGTTCTTTGTACCAAATAAAGCTGAAAGATCTGAAACGAATAGAAAATCTTCCCACAGTTAAGGGACTGCTAAATATATATTAATTTCCTTACAAATCACAGTGTTGCTTTGATTAGTCTGATTTTGCCATGTTCGATAACTCTATGTGCATCTGGAACTGCTAGATTCTTGTAAACATTGACTGCTGATTTTCACAATTTGTCAAATAATGTTTAACTCCATATTAGTACACAGAAGCTCATTAACAAAGGAGTAAATACAGTAAATGGTTAGATGAATCAACAATTATTTAAAAAAAAAAGAATGCTAGAAAGTAAGACACAACATATGACAGCCCCAATAAAACACTGTGAGTTCTGCATTATACAGTATTATTCCATATATTTCTGTTAAGCATTTAAATAAACATAAATATTCCAATTTCTTTATGCCCTAAAACCATACTCATTGAGACATAATTTCAGAACATTTGTCTTATGTTTCACATTTCTTTCTTCAGTTTCCCTACAGATCTAGCACACATCTTCAGTCTAGATTAGCTTCAAGGTACTAAAAAATGCTTTTTAGCTCGATCAACATACAAACACAAAAAACAATATCTCAAAAGAATATGTTTATGCTGGTGGCATAGCTACAGGTGGAGTATTTTATAGCAATCAGTCGTCTACTGAGGGCTTTACTAGAGAGGTCTCTCATGTCAACATGTGATATAAGAGAAACTGTCCAGCGATTATTGTGGGAAATGGACACAACTCGATAATGCATTTCATACAGGGTTGGGTAAATGTCATTGTCACTTAAATTAGTGAGAAAGAAATTCAGTAGGTGATATCATACAAATTCCTTGGTGTCGAAATTGATGATAAATTGAAATTTGGGGATTACGTAGTAGATTAGTGTAGGAAAACTCAACAGTGCCTTTCATACTGTAAGGAAGATGATGTGTTTATTTTAAAGCTAAGGTGAGGGAGGATTTTGTATGTTGGTCTTAAAGGTAACATTATGGAATAACACACTCTCATAAACTGCTTAATTCAATTCAGAGTTACTAGGGCTACAGCCTATCCCATCTGTTATGGTTTAGACAGGGTGTTGTCCCTGGTTTCTAGTAAAGTTATCTTTATTATTTGTGTTGACTTTTGATTATTATTCTGTATGTTGTCTATTAGTTTTGTTTTTTTTCTGTGTATGTAGATAGATAGATAGATAGATAGATAGATAGATAGATAGATAGATAGATAGATAGATAGATAGATAGATAGATACTTTATTAATCCCAAGGGGAAATTCACATAATCCATCAGTAGTATACTGATACAAAAAACATGTCATTAAATGTCATTGGGGTTTATATTATATTAATAAATATGAATAATTAATGTTTTAATTTTAGTTATCAGCCCTGTTTCTTTAAAGTGATGGCAAACAGGTTGAGGTCACCTGATAATGCAGCTAGGAGATGGCCCCATCTGTATAAAATGAGAAGCTTCAGTTTCTACTTAAGCTTCTGCATTGTGATTGTGACTCTTGTTTTTGTGACTTTTGTGATTCACCAAGGATATTATGGATCTTGACCACCTACTATCATTAAAAGTACTGTTTTTGTACTTGTGTTCTTGTTTTTATTCACATTTAGGAAAAAAATCTATTTTGGTCCTTTTTTCTCCTGCTTGCCCTTGTTTTTCTCTAAAATAATTTCTTTATTCATTAAGGAACTTTGTTCTTTTATTGTCAGACAGAGGTTTGATGGGGCGGCATTCCTCCTGCCTCTTGATATTATTTTTAAGTATTTTTGAATTTGAGAATCCTTTGTCCCATGTTTATCCTGTACAGACTGACACCTGCATGTTGAGTTTGGAGTTTGGTTGCCTGGGATGAGGCCTGTTCCTGTGCCCAGACAGAAATCAGACATGGAGTGCTTTTTTTTGTATGGGTCTTTAGAGGACTACATTCATTTTGTGTTTCATTGTGGTAGATATAACATCAGCAACACTGTGCTCTTGGCAGAAAATAGGCCAGGGCACCAATCTGCCCTAGGGCACACTGAACTTAACCAGTTCTGGACAAATCCAGAGAATCTGGTGGAAAACCCTCAAAGACAGGGAGAACATGCAAACACTCTCTGAGCAAGGGACTCATACCCAGGATGCTGCATCCATGAGGTACCAGCACTACCCCCTTCACCACCACATTTCCCGGTGTTTAATGGTGTGTGATAAGATGTGGGCTAAGGTAAAAATTGTAGGGAGCTGCTGGACAAGCTTATTGGATGTAACTAAATTACATACAGGAAAAGCTGTGGGGCAAGATGGAGTCTTTCTCTCAGGCTCCAGAAAGTGCAGGTGACTGTGGAAAAACATCCTGCTTTGTTCCTGTTGCAAAGAAGGCAGGTGTCTGTTCACCTACTGAGTACAGACTAGTGGCACTTACGTCTCACATCATGTAGACCTTTAAGAGAATGGCCCTTGATGATAAGGTGGTAGACCACCTGGACCCATTGATATTTGTCTATCGAACACACATTGAAGTGGAGGATGCAATTATCTGGTTGCTCCACAAGGCTTATTCTCACCTGAACAAAGCAGGCAGCACTGTTAGGATTATGTTTTTTGATTTCTCCAGTGCTTTCCATATCATGTAGCCATCCCTGTTAAGGGGTAAGCTCAGAGACATGCAGGTGGATGAGCCTATCCTGGAAAATGGACTATCTGTGTAACAGACCGCAGTTCGTGAGACTCAAGGACTGTGTTTCTTTTTTTCATTTTATTGACTTGATTAAAAGCAAGTAACATTCCATACAAGCAAGTCAAACTTGACAAAACTAAATTCAATTAAAACCCCCACCTAAGAGAAAGACAGCCAACAGTGAAAGTAAAACTTTTAAGAGAAAAAAAAAGGGGGGAGAATCTTTTTTTCCCTCAATATAAATGCTTATTCTAAAATTATACTAGTTAGATCCTGCCAGGTTTTAAAAAAGTTTTGAACAGATTCACTAAGTGAGACCAATTTCAAATAGTATACAACATCAGTTACCCACTGACTTAAAAGAGGTGGGCTAGGATTCTTCCAGTTGAGCAAGATAAGTCTACGTGCCAATAGTGAAGTAAAGGCAATTACAGTTTGTCAGGCACATTGCAGTCTGTTAGACTCAAGGACTGTGTTTCTTAATATGGATGTGAGCAACAATGGAGCACAAGGAATAGTCCTGACTCTTTTTCTCTTCATTCTGCACACCTCTGACAATAAATATAACACTGGATCATGTCACTTGCACAAAGTCTCATATGATTTTGCACTTATGGGATGTACTAATAAGAGGAAAGAGATGGAGGATAGGAGTCAGGTGAAGAACCTTGCTTCTTGGAGAAAAGAGAATTGTCTGTACAATATCAGCAAAACCAAGGAACTGGTTATTGACTTTCGCCACACCAAACAGCCTCTATGTCCGGTCACCTATCAGGAAGGAGATGTAAAGGTGGTGCACTCCTACAAGTACTTGAGATTTCACATCAATGACAGGATGGAGTGGTCTAGGAACACAGAGGAACTATATGAGATAGAGCAATGCAGGCTCTTCTTCCTTAGGAGACTGCATTCCTTTAATGTAGGAAATGACATCCTTCACATCTTCTACAACTCTGATGGCCAGTGCAATTTTCTACGCTGTGGTGTGCTAGGCTGGTAACATCACTTCAGATTAACAAGAGTATTAAAAGAGCAGACACAGTTATGGGACATAATGTGAACCCCTGGAATCTCGTAAGTGCAGGAGAGAGTTAAAAATAAAAATGAGATGAATACAGTAATCCCTTGCTATATCGTGCTTCGACTTTCGTGGCTTCACTCTATCGTAGATTTTATATGTAAGCATATCTAAATATATAATGCGGATTTTTCGCTGCTTCGCGGGTTCTACGGACAATGGGTCTTTTTACTTCCGGTACATGCTTCCTCAGTCGGTTTGCCCAGTTGATTTCATACAAGGGACGCTACTGGCAGATGGCTGAGAAGCTAACCAATCAGAGCACGCAGTTAAGTTCCTGTGTGCTGATTGGCTCAGTGACGGAGCGCCGAATTTCAATTCTGCGGCGTTAACCAGGAAGTCTCGTCTTGCTCATTCAGCATCAATGTGTTTCGCTGTGTAAAGAGTTAACTTTTGTGCTCTTTTGTGTTTATCTTTGTGCGTAGTCAAGCCCTTCATTATGGCTCCAAAACGATCTGCTCCTGCTACTGCTTCAGGGGCTGTGCCCAAGCGCCAACGGAAGATGTTAACGATTGCCGAAAAGGTAAAAGTTTTGGATATGTTGAAGGAGGGGAAAAACTACACCACTGTAGGATGCCATCACGGCATCAATGAGGCTACAATTCTTTTTATTTAAAAAGTAGGAAAAGAATATAAGATCTACAGCTGCAGTGTCCTTTTAACCAGGGTGCAAAACGAGTTGTAAGTGGATGTAATAAGGCAGTAGTCTGAATGGAATCTGCTTTAGGGATTTGGATTGAAGACTGCCGGAAGAAGAACAACGGCGGTGCTACACAGTTGCCTGAAGAGACTCCTTTAGAAGAGCTGTAACACTCTCCTTTGTTGTGCAGTAAAACTAAACTCATCGTTATCGGACAAGTCATCGTGTCATTGATGGTGAGTAACCATAATTAATTTTCTACTTACAGTACTTAGTACATGTACGTACATTTAGTGTCACTGTAAGCACATTTACTGTATACAATTTTTCTTGCATTGTGCATATTTATTGCTGGTGGCCTGTCTATTGTAATGTCTGTAACATATGTGATATCGGAGACGCTCAGTATCTTTAAAATAATATTTAGGTTTTACTGCATATAAACAGTGTGTTTACATACATAATTTCAATGAATCTTACCTAATATCTAAGAGAATACAAAGGGTTTATGCTGTATAACTGTACGAGGAATATTTATAAACAGTGTGGGAGAGTTTATAAGGGTTTAAAATATATAAAAATAACCATAAAAACATATGGTTTCTACTTTGCAGATTTTCACCTATCACGGGGGGTTCTGGAACGCAACCCCCGCGATCGAGGGGGGATTACTCTAAATTTTGCACATCCTATCTCTGACACACTAAGACTGAGCACCTTCAGCCAACGACTTATTTAGGAGAAGAGGTGTGTCAAGAAACGCTATTGTGGCTCCTTTATACCAAAGGCAAAATGCCTGCATATTGCCTTACTGTCACTGTGACTATGACTGTTCAAGTCACACATTTTCTTCAATTTTAGTCATTCTGGTGTGTGTGTTCGGACCACAGTGTATGTGTGTGTGTGTTTCTATAAATCTATTCACGTATCTAATTTAAAAAGCCTCTGTAAAAGACAAATTTCTCACTGGGGACAAATAAACATCTATCTATCTATCTAAATAAAATAAATAGATAAATAAATAAATAATGCTTTTTAGGAGTAAAACAAAGTAGATAATGAATAATTTATTGTAAATGTATATGGCTACAGGAGGAAGGGTTAGATACTCTCATCTCATGAATATACTGCAAGACTTGAAAATGTTTTTATACCATTAGACATTAGACTACATATCACAAGAGTAATGCCATGAAGGCACAGATTTGATGATGTTAATCGTTTTTTAAATATATACCAATTGTTTGGTAAAATATAGGTTTTCATCAACTAATGAATACATGTTCTGAACTAAGCTGATTCTTTAGACATGAGTACAATATAAATCTATTATAGTTTGGATCAAAAACTCTTAGGAAAATACCACATTCTAGGAAAAAACAGTCTACTTCACTGCAATAAAAAATAAAAACTGTGAATATTCAGAATCAAAAATTTCCTGAAAATATTTCCCCCCCTGAAGAAATGCAGGTTCTACAAAAAATAATTCCTATACATAGTAACTGCACTGAGCTCATTGATGAAGCAACAGCTTGTTTGGTCGTGTGAAAAGAAAAAGTAAAAAAAAAAATCACAAAAGAAGGGTGATGCCAGTTTCAAGTGCCAGAAAAGCTACAAGGCCTCTGCTAAATCCAGATAGTCTGACTTTTTTGCTTCCCCAGATATTCCCAAATAAATCTGGCACTCTGACTTAAGTACTAACAGTCAACTTTTCTTTTTAGAGTGGGGAGATTCAATACGTTGAGAGGACAACTCTGTTACAATAACATTTTCGATATGGGACTTTAGCAGCCAGAAGATGAAGAATTGCGGTAAAAATAAGTAAAATGCCTCTATGTCTGGTGAGTATTAAAATAATTCAAAAACTCACAAAATAATGTAAACACAAAAATTTTACATGGAAATAGTCAAATATAAGGCAAAGATCACTAGATAATTACAGATATAAAACTCATAATCACAAGAAAACAGATCATTTCAAAAGGAAAAATTAAATGAAACAGCCCTTCATGAAAGCTAGAGTTCTTTTTAAATAATTTACTAAGCCCAAGTCAAAAGATAGAAGATATGGATAAGGAAGATGCATAACAGTATGACGGACCATACCAAAGAGAAATATTCTAATTCACAATACTTTTTCCTCAACGGATAAAATTGTGGAGGGGAAAGGGTATTAAAAATTGAAACTTTATAATAAAACCAGTAGCCCACTACACAACTGTCAAAGGGCATGTCAAAGGGCATGTCACGCTTAACAACTGCAGATGATGGATCTCAGTGCATTAGAGATGTCTAGGAATCACAGGGAAGGATAGATTACATGGTTCAATAATGCCTTTTCAGCATTGTTTCTAGGTTTATATTGTGTTGGAAAGGTATTTTCAGCATGTTTGACTATGGCTGTGGAAATCTTTGCAGGTATGGCTCAGCTGAAATCTCAGCTTGTTTTTGTTTTCTTTTTTCATTTTATTCTGTGGTACAACAAACCCATGACATCTGACAGACTGTCTTTTCTTTTTGTGTAATTCAAAACACCCTACCTCTTTCTTTCTTTGTTGTATGAATCATACTTCGGGCTAGGCTCTCACTGGTTATCAACACACATGATTCCAGTCCCTATTAAAAATAAATAAATACATACATTAAACTTGTTGTGAATTGAATGGTGCTATTACTGAATTATTGGAAATTGTCGTATAACATGATTGCCAGGCATGGTGTGTGATGTAACTGTCCTTGATACACAAACAAAGGCTGAATGGTAAATAGTGTGAAGGAGGCTTTTGACATTGATAAACATTCTTTCTGGGGAGGGTGAGTAAGTGTTCGGGGCTAAACCCCCAAAACCACCCATTTTATACCACTCACTCCCATTGTTGTGAAAATGGAGCCTTCAAAATCAATTTGAAATATAATGAAATTAAATTATTTTCCCTGAGGTGAAAAGAGAGATGGCTGGATGATTTTACCGAAGCATGTCATAAAAAAATAAAGAAAGAAACTTGCCTGATAGGCTGATACATTTATTTTTTTTCAGAGCTCACTACAGTCACTACTGATTTTCTAACATTAACAACATGAAATGGTTGGCACGGTGGCGCAGTGGGTAGCACAGCTGCCTCGCAGTTAGGTGACCTGGGTTCACTTCCCGAGTCCTCCCTGCATGGAGTTTGCATGTTCTCCCTGTGTCTGATTGGGTTTCCTCCCACAGTCCAAAGACATGCAGGTTAGTGCATTGGTGATCCTAAATTGTGGCTGTGTGTGCCCTGTGGTGGGCTGGCGCCCTGCCTGGTGTTTTTTTTCTTCCTTGTGCCCTGTGTTGGCTGGGATTGGCTCAAGCAGACCCCTGTGACCCTGTAGTTAGGATATAGCCGGTTAGATGATGGATGGAAGATATGAACCTGTAGTATTTTGCTATAAATTGTTTTGTTTTTAAATTATGATTTTTTCAGTTTGTCCTATATCATTGGAAAAAAAGACTAAGTGATTCTAAATGGTTAGTTTTATACTAAAAGCTTTTAGATAGACACACGCAGAGCTGAAATGCATTAGTGGATTTCTCATCCAAAACATTAATTGTGCAGTTTATTGAATATAATTGACAATGGTAATAATAACATTAAAACAGACAATTTAACAAAGTAAAGAATGACTTTACAATTCAACTTCATGTTTTTGGAGCTGCAGGGACCCTTTAAAATAACTGTTTCTAGCATCCATTAATAGTGGGCAAATTGTGTTTCCTGTTTTTCTAAGTGCCTGGATGATGAAACTGAAAGTAGGTCAAAAGGATTTACCCTGTATTTTATTGTATAAAAAATGCAGAATGCATGCTTTATGCTCAAAACCGGTTAGTCAAAGCAAGCTTAATACTTTATATACTTGAATCATCAGGTACGAGGCAAGAAAGTGGATGAGAAGCAAATACGTAGCACAACACACTAAACACATAACATGCATTCAGTTGTATTCCATAGATCAAAAACATTGACTCAGAAGCAAGATTGAGCCTTTTATTTTAAATGTTGTTGGTTGTAATTATTTTTAAACTTTAGATGCATTGTATCTTTCACTTCTTCTTTTGTTACCGCTAAATTATCTTGGACATTTTACAGGAAGACCATGTGATTAAATCTTATTTTATATTTTCTGTCAATTGTATTTGTAAAGCACCATTTAGGAAAGAAAGAATCCAGAGTAATACTTGCTGATCACAGCACCCGAGAGTGGCAGTCTGTTGTATGTGGATTACTCAAGGATGAAAATATTTCACTATACTTTGAATCATATGAATCATTACTGTCATGTGTACAAACACCACTTTTTACAATACTGATCCTGAACTTGGAAGGCTATAATAATTGACTGACCACTTCTAATTGCACACTCCATCAATCCTTCAATTTCTCCTGTTCCAACATTATTTGAGGCATGGGCAGTTCAGGGCCAGGAGAATACAACTTGTGAAATAAGAAGCTGCATCAGAACACAAGTGCCCACCTGATGTTTAGATGTTTTTTTGATCACATTGGAGTAGCACATCAAAGTGGAGCTATGTTTTAATATTTAGCTAAATACCTAAGAGATTGGATAAGATTACTAATTTAATGAGGGATGTCTTTTATTTGTGAAACATTTAAACTTATAGGATCTTTGCTAACTCAAAAGTTACAACTGTATTAATTTAAAAATATGCCTGGAGTTTTGTGCTTTAAATGCCTTTACTTCAGGGTGATTGTGATAGGAAATATACGATATATAGTTAAACAATATAAGATCTGCCATTATTATTAACTGGACACAATTAAACCATGCATTATCCAACCCGCTATATCCTAACTACAGGGTCACGGGGGGACTGCTAGAGCCAATCCCAGCCAACACAGGGCGCAAGGCAAAGAAACAAACCCTGGGCAGGGCACCAGCCCACCACAGGACACACACACACACACACATCAAGCGCACAGGGAGGAAACCAGAGTACCTGGAGGAAACCCACGCAGACACAGGGAGAACATGCAAACTCCACACAGGGAGGACCTAGGAAGCGAACCTGGGTCTTCTAACTGCAAGGCAGCAGTGCTACCACTGCACCACCATGTCGCCCTAACAATAGAATTATCTCTCTATTATAAAAAAAAAATCTTGGGGAAGCAGAGTAGGGAGACAAGACGTGATCTTCTCAGAACACAATTTGAAGTCCTGCGAGAGACACTTTAACTTGCTTCCAGCTCTTAAAACAGTGACAAGCGACAAGCAAAACACGCAGCTCGCAGCAGATGATCCGACCTCCATCGCGTGCTATCAGCCACCCTAACCCCCTTCTTTACAATGTGAGCAGCAGAGAAACGAAGTGACAAAAAGGACAGCGACTGTACAGGCTTTAAAATGATCAACGGGCAGTGCGAAAGCAGCTGCCCCCCCTTCACAACGCGAGCAGCATTATACATCCTGCGAGAAAGAGATTTAACCAGGCCCGGGGCCGAAAATAAAGGACAAGTATTGTTTTTACAACGTCACGCGAGACAAAGCAGTGAGCCATCATTTAAAACAAGTCCACAGACATCTAACCTAGCAGTTGTTGGATTGCTTTTGGCAGACATGCATTATGTGCTCCCAGCTCTTAAAACAACGACATGCGACAAGCAGAACAGGAATCTCGCCAGCTGCAGAAAGACAGCAGATGATCCAAAGGCATCTCCTTAGCGTGCGTTGAGCTGGGGCCCCCCCCCCCCCCCCCTTCACAATGTGAGCAGCGTTATACGTCCTGTGAGAAAGAGATGTAACCACACCCGGGGCCGGAAATAAAGGACAAGTATTATTTTTACAAACGTTTTTAAAATAAAAGTGAAAATAATGCATATGTAACAATTCCCATGAAAATAACAATCTATTTAAATTGCATATCCGGTAAACCAAGCACGGGGGTGGGTGAGCGAAGCGAGCAGAGGGCGGAGCCCCCTAGTTTTTTAAATTATTAAATTAAGAAATACATTCTGTCATAAATTAATGTCATTCATTGCACTGAATGCAAGTTTTTTTTTTATTATGGAGAATTTGTTTTGTGGTATTTTTGTTATTTAGACAAAGTTTCATTTTTCACCATCTTCTGTTTATGTGACGTGCAGTTCATGTGACATGATCGGGAGCAACACATTAATGACATATGCTTAAGTTCAGCTATAAATACGGAGGCTCCATAATGTAGTGTTATCCGTCGTCCATCAAACAAAACCTTCTAGTGTAGTTAGTTTATCTCCAAGTAGGCCTAGTGCTAGGTTTCGTTTTGGTTTTGACTTCCTTCTGCCCCCGACTTCTCTTTTGATTTGCCCTTGAGCTTTGCTTGTTGGTTATGGCTTTTCATTTCAGTTTAGACCTTTGCCTGTCCGTCACTACATGCCTCCCAGACATAACATCTCCTGGTCTCCCTGGTTATCAATTAATGCAAATTATCATACAAGCATTAAAATAATTTATTCAGTAATTAAAATGTTTACTTAGCAGCAAATGCGTCTATATGTTGCCTAATATTAATGAAGTTTTAGTCTTTCAGGAATGCAATTTTAAAACCTACTTATAACAACTAACTGGAGAAAAAAAGCTAATAAAAGATTTGATAAGACCAAGTGATGAAACAAATGTCTTTGGCTATGGGGGGAAAAGCTATTAAACAGGTAGAAAACTAAGGCCAAAAAATAATTGACAAAATCAAAATGGAGCCCAAAAATTAAAATCAAAAATAAAAGGCAAAAGGGTCTTAACTGTGGCTATACGTTCCTCACCTTCATCATTTCATGTGACAGAATAGTTCCTAAGTACACAAAACAAATTCTACATTTTAAAAAAACACTACATTATTTCTTTTAATAATAATCAATAAAAAATTATGTGGTCAACATTAAATTCAAAAATTAGAGCTAGTGGCAATCAATTAAAAATTATTAAAAATAATTTTGCATAGTCTTCCTTTATTTTCCATTCCCATCCATAAAGTTACTTTTACCCTATGAAGTCAACTTCTGGAACCCTTCTTTTAAATGCTTCAATAAATATAACACACATTTTCTGTTAGTCCTATTGTTGACTATTGTTTGTGTTGTGCCCTAGGAACAAATGAAAAAAGCAGAAATGAACAAGGCAAAGAAGTTAAAATTCAAGGCAAAGCATCATGTGTCTAAAACAAAACAAACACCCAAAAAATTAAAGAAAAAAAGTTGCAAAAAAACAGGTAAGATCCAAAATACTAAAAGTACAAAATAAGTAGGAAAAATAATTTATCCCAAAACAGTGACACAGCATGAACTGCACTGCCGTCTTTAATAGGTGTTAGGTGATGCTACAATATGACATGTGGATTCCCAGTTCTCTGGACCAGGAATGGCTACAGCAACCATAAACTGCACGGCTGTTGCTCTGACAGAAATTGGCAGGCCAGTAGGACAAATAAAAAGACCAGGATATGAACATGTAGCCTTAAAGTAGCAGGTGTCCAAACAGATATGTATTGGGTTTAGCCACAAAACTAATGGAAAAAAAATAAAAATCATCAGAAGAACCTTGACAAAACATTTCTAAATTCTTTTGTACAGCTACACTGGGAAACTTTTTGTGTTTGTATCCGGCGATCCTAAATTGTCCCTAGTGTGTGCTTGGTGTGTGGGTGTGTGTGCCCTGTGGTGGGCTGGCACCCTGCCCGGGATTTGCTCCTGCCTTGCACCCTGTGTTGGCTGGGATTGGCTCCAGCAGACCCCCGTGACCCTGTGTTAGGATATAGCGGGTTGGATAATGCATGGATGGATGGATCCACAAACTTGAATTCATGCCAACACTTACTGAGAACATTAATAGCATTGCCATGATGGCGTCATGCACTGTGCATGCAGGCCCTCATAAATGTGTGGTGGCAACAACCCCACCACAGCCATAGCAATGCAACTGAATGTAGAATGGAACCATACATGACTTAAAACAAGATGGCAGCAATAAAACTAAAAAAAGTTAAAATGAACATCAACACACAAAATAATAATATAAATAGATTCTGCATATTTTAAAACCCCTAACATCTGTGCTCAGGTCCAAAACACACACAATGGCGTCAATCAAAAATAATTAAAATAATAAATAGAATAGACAATTTACAGTAATATATTCTGAAAAACACAACAGAATCATTCAAGTTTGCTAAGAAATGCAATTTACAAAAAAATAAGACAAAAAAAGAACACTGCCCAATTCATTGTTACTTGTGTGATTAATATTTTTTGGGACTGTGTGATAAATTGTGTCACTCTAGTCCACTCCAAGTCAATATCTGTCTTAATGTTTTTGGGTTCTCAGTTTTCTGTTACATTAGAATTGCCTCTTTGAAGTTTTGATTTTATATGTATAACATACCACTAGCCACTTTAAAACAGCTATAACACGAGCACTGTCTCATGTTTGAAACCTTCTTGAGAATTTGTCTCCAAGAATTCAAACAGTTCTAAGTGCAAACGGTACTCCAGCTCGGTAGTAGGTAGGTATCCACCTTAACATAAGAATAAGTGTCTGCATATTTGTGTGTCTGTCCTTTCGCTTTGTCTCTGCTATTTCTATGGATGGCACATTACAATTTTTGGTACTGCATTTTATTACTACAATTTTCCATTCCAACATGTGGCGCATTACAAATATTAGCAGTGCTTTTATGAATCTCATACCAAATGGCATATGACAGAAATATATGCATTATATGTTTCCTTTCAACAGATAGAGCTTCAAATATTTGTAGTAATGCATTTTATTACTACATAAGCTTGTGATGCACCACTTGTTGGAATGACAAATGCAATGCATTTTTACTATATGTATTACAAAATACATTCCAATAGATGGTGGATGGAAAATATTAATCCTAAGTTCTATGTTGATTATGTAGATTTCAACCTGTCTCAGATGAATAGCACAGCTCGTATGGGGTAAACTGTGCACTTAGGAACAATACATTACAAACTTTGAATCACGCTTCTTAATGTGCATTTTAATAGTTCTCATACTAAAGGCAAATGAAAAAAAGTGTTCAAAACTAATGTAACCATATTCCAATTTGGACTGCAACTACGGCTCAAAAAATTAAGACAGTTTTTTTGAGAGACAAAAACTATCAGTTATTTGATACATTTACAGCTGGAGGTATGCCATGGCCCATAGTAACCCTGTACAGCCCTATAAAAACAGCACCACCTTGGAAAATATTCTGCAAATAGTTGGCTATTATTTGCAATTATCTTAAGGAACAGATGTAGATATACAGGTACATTCATCATTGCCTCTCAGCATTCTTTGCATGACATGAGTTAAAACCTGCCTTTAGAAAAACTAACCCATTGTTAATGTTTTTCTTTAAATGTGGTTTACCAGTATATCTTATTTCTAGATACCCAAAAAAAAACACGGTTGAAATTTAAAGAGGTTTACCCTGTATTGACATATAAAATATATTTTAAAAATCTAGTGGTTGTCTCTTAAACTGATGAACTGATGAAGTAAAATTGGCCCAGTGGGAAATCTGCAATATTTGCATGCACAATCTGTGAGCTATTAAACATTACCTGTTAATACAATTAAGGAAGTATAGCAAAACCATTCTACTAATTTGCTAAATTTTGTTTGCAGTAGGCAGCGGTACTGTAATGTTTTTTTGCTTTTCTTCTGCATGTCTTCTCAAAAATGTAACTTTATATTTTGTATAGCGGTTGAAACTGTCAAAACTGGTTTCCGGCATCAGAAATATTTACTTTAGAAATGATCTACTCTGCAAGTCTCCAGAAGAGGTTAAATCAACTGTAAAATATTTCAGATGAACATGAAGTGTCAGGAGAAATAGATGTAAATGAGACAATTAATGTTTTGGTAGAGAGTTAATACCAGAGGGGCCGATACAAATAAATATAAATCATTCACAAATTATACTATCCTTATAGTTATTATAGGACACCAAATGCCATCTCTGTTCCTCTGTTTAGTATTCCATTAAAATGTATCTCTACTGCTGTCCAGGTAACCAAGAATCAAAAAAAAATTGTTTAACTAAAGCCAAACACTAAATATTGTAAGATAAGATGTAAGATACCTTTATTGTCATTGTAGAATACAATGAAATGTTTGGGAGCAAGCTTATAGATGCATTAGTTAAAAGGTATATAAGAGCAGACATTAAACTACAAGAAGCACAAATTTAAAAGTAAATATTAAGCTGTTATAAGAACAATTACTATTAGCAGTTCCAAATATACAAACGTAGTAAAAGTAAAGCAAACATGTAGTAAAAGTAAAGATGGAAGCATATATAGATAAATAATAAATGAGGTCACAGTAAAAATTACAGTCAATGTAATGGTCATGAGTTTTACATGGGTTTTGTGCAAAAGTGTGACTATGTGTGGTTGATGCAGAGGTTCAGTTCAATCAGTGGTGGTTTCTGTTATAGAAGGGGCAGTGGTTTCTTTGCATTTAATAGGCCAATTGCTTCGGGGCAAAAGCCGCTCTTCACCCTGGTAGTGTGGGCATGCAGGGCCCTGAAGTGCATGGCAGAGGGCAGTGAAGTGAAAATGCTATGGTGGGGTGGGTTGTATCTCTACAAATATTCTTTGCTTGTCTGCTTATGTGGGTAGTGAAGGGATCTTCCAGTGATGGTAGCAGAGCACCAGTCATTCTCTGGCTGCACCTCTGAGAACATGAAAGCCCTCCAGTGTATCATCACAACAGCTCAGAGTACCACACTGTATAATGCAGTACATGATGACAGGCTCTATGGTGCACTTAAAGAAGTTAACCTGCAGTTATTGTGGGAGTTGTGCTTTTTTCAGACTCCTCAGCAGCAGAGTGTTGTACCGTGTTAGCCATAGATTGATACAGGAGAAAGTAGGGTGAAATGTCACCTTTTATTGGCTAACTAAATAGATTACAAAAGCAAGCTTTCGAATCAGCTAAGACCCCTTGCCTGATGAAGGGGACTTAGCTGCTTTGAAAGCTTGCATTTGTAATCTGTTTAGTTAGCCAATAAAAGGTGGCATTTCACCCTACTTTCTCCTGTTTCAGACTCCTCAGAAAGTCAAGCCTCTGAAGACAATTCTTGGCCTTTGATATCATGTGGATTCCCAATAATCTGAAACCCTGGACTGTCAAGACCCTCTCGCTGTTAATGCTTATGGGATGGCAACTACTGTAGTTCAGTGTCCTGAAGTCCACAATCAGTTCCATCAGTTCCTTCATTTTCTTGGAATTGAGTGCAAGGTTGTTGTTCTGGCTCTAACTCTCCAGATTCTTGACCTCTTCAATATAGTCTGCTTCTTCATTATTGGAGATCAGGCCTATCATGGTGGTGTTGTCTGCAAACATTATTATGATGTTGGAATCATGGGTAGATTTGCAGTCATTTGTGAAGAGGGAGTAAAGGAGTGGGCTCAGCACACAGCCCTATGGTACCCCAGTGTTCAGTATAACGGAGGAAGAGAAGTGCTCACCCATGTACACAGTTTGTTGTCTATTAGTGAGAACATCCAAAATCCAGGTGCACAGGTGTGAGTTGAGACCCAAGTTGTTTAATTTAAGAGCCAGCTTGTGGACAGGGATGGTGTTGAAGGTGGAGCTTTAGTCAATGAACAGTCACCACACATAGCTGTTGCTCTGCTCCAGGTGTGACAGGACAGTGTGAAGGCAAAGTGAGACAGCATCCTCATTTGACCTGTTTGTCCCGTAAGTGAACCAGTACTGGTCCAGTGCGGAGGGGACGTTGCTCTTAATGCGCCTGAGAACAAGACGCTTAAAGCATTTCATATAGGGTTAAGGGCCACTGGGTGATAATCACTCAGGGACCTCACCACTACCTTTTTTTGGAACAGGGACGATTGTAGCGGACTTGAGGCAAGTGGGGATAGTGGCCTGTTCTAGAGAGATACAGGCTGGTGAACACTTCTGTTTTGCACAATACTTCAGGACCCATTCAGGAACCACATCAGGGCCAGGTACCTTATTTGAATTAATATGGCTCACCTCATTTCATTCAGAGCCGGAGTGTGCTGGGTTAGTTTGGTTGCTGTCCTTGTCAAACCATGTAAACAAGTGACTGAGGTCATCATGAAGAAATGAGTTTCCAGTTTTGGTTGAACAGGTGTTACCCTTGTAGTCTGTGATGGAGTTAACGCCCTGCCTCATTCCACAATACTATTAATACTAATCATCAGCAGAAAACTATTCTTTCAGCGAGAGTTGCCAGTGTTTGGTATTCTGAATTCCTCCTAAAATAAAGGAATAGGCTGATGTTTGATGCAAAACTGTGCTTAAAATGATCAAAACTAAAACTCGACATTGAAAATAGTGATCCTTAAAACATAAAGACACTTAACTTTCACAAGTGACCGAGATATTTTCCTGTTTTTTCTGACCTGAAGTCATATGTAACATCAGTTATTTTCTAATTCCTTAAATCTGGATTCATATAACCATCAGAGGGAAAACATTTTTTGTACAATGTGTGGTTCTGTTTCTCTTAGGCACAAAAAAAAAAAGAAGTCAATAGATAAAGGGGCAATAGGCACCCTTTGTTGAGACCTGGGTGATAAGTGAAAAGGCATATTTCCCAATTAATTGTGTTATAGTTTATTGTGGTGGATGTGTACAGGACATAGATATGTTACATATCATATGTATCTTTCTGCAAAAGGGAGTCACTTGCTTTTAAAATCAGACTGCTTTGATTGGTATCTCTTCCATATACAATATTGTGAAACTGCAAGCATTCTTTGAAAATAAATGTGTTCTGGGGACATTAGAAACAAATTAGCATAAAGTGGTAAATGTACTTCTTGATAGCCAACAACAGGTCAGGTCAGGTTGGGGAGCATGCACGGGTACAGCGCATTGCTGCACCCAATAAACGACAAAACAGCTCAGGATCCTGATTGGTAACCCAATGTGGAGACACACAGTCTAGTCTAATGCTCTCCCAATGTGTCTACTGACTACAAAGGAAGAGACATCAGAGACATTAATGTTGGTGCTGAAGTAAGTAAACCTCACAACAAGGTCGACACTCTATCCACAGACAGACACACTGCTAATGGCTGTGACTAAGAGGTCATTAAAGGCCTGGATCATGATTTTTATTCAGGACATTCGTAAGCCCAGGCACCTAGACTTCACTCAGTCTCTCAAGAGCCCCAATCAGAGCCTCCATTGACTCTGAGAAGATCACAGCATTCTTTATTCTAAAGAGCTTGAATCGAGGGGTAAATTAACCATTTCCTGGGGTAGACCAATGTGTCTCCTCTCAAATAAGTACTTAGTTTGAACCGTGAAGTCGATTACGGAAGCTGAGCATTCCTAGATGTTTTTAAGGGATAATTGCCATGAGACTTGAAACACGCGTCTGCACTGTTATTTTACCAAGGCTGGAAGTGCCCACGAAACACCAGGGATGACGACTTTGGTTTTATTTTGAAGCAGTCATCCCCTCATTACAGCAAAACTAAAAATATGTGCCAGGCTGTTTCATTACACCAACAGGAGGAGACCATTTAGGGCTGTGTGGCTTTGGGCTCTCTTCACATGTTGTCTTGTGTAAGAGTTAATGACAATGTTTACTCTAAAGAGCTTGAACCCAGAGGTTAATGAACCCTTTCCTGGTGTTGACTAACATGTCTCCTCTCAATTAAGTGCTTAGTTTCAACTGTAAAGTCGATTACGGATGCTGAGCGTTCCTATACGTTATAAGGGAACTGCCGTGATACTTGAAACACGCATCTCAATTGAAATTTTACGGAGTCTGGAAATGCCCACGAAACACTGGGAATGACAAGTTTGGTTTAATTTTGAAGCCAGTCATCCCTACATTAAAGTGAACCTAAAGATATGTGTGTGGCTGTACCAGCAGGAGGAGACTATTATGGGCTGGTGTGGCTCTGAGTTCTCTTCACATGCTGTCTTGTGTAATATGGCCACGATTACTCCAAAGAGCTTGAACCCAGAGGTTAATGAGCCCTTTCCTCATGTTGACCAACATGTCTCCTCTCAATTAATTTCTTATTTTGAACTGTG
Organism: Polypterus bichir lapradei; assembly: GCA_026402145.1. NCBI lineage: Eukaryota > Metazoa > Chordata > Cladistia > Polypteriformes > Polypteridae > Polypterus > Polypterus bichir. The sequence continues at coordinate 12,289,400 of JANRMT010062794.1, read as the reverse complement.
AATTCCATTCAAAGCTGAGCCTTAGTAGATTTTTTTAAGGGATAACTGCCATGAGAGAATCTCTCTTCACCAACAGATGCCCCACAGCCACTGGACCCCACTACCTTGCCTAACACCCAGTTCATGCAAGCACTGAACAGAGTAAAAGCAAATCCCTGCTGAACCCCAGAATCAACTGTAAAAAATGCAGAGGTTCTGCCTCCACTCTGCATAGCACTCCCAGCACCAGTGTACAGGCTGCCCATGATATCCAGCAACCTTGAGGGGATCCTGTGTAGTCTCAGGATGTTCCACAGGGCAACTCGATCAACCGAGTCGAACACCTTACGAAAATCGACAAAGGCTGCAAAGAAACTCTGCCGATATTTGCGTTTGTGTTCCATGAGAACCCTTAGTGCCAGGATGAGGTCGATGGTAGACATCTTAGGCATAAAACCAGACTGTTTTGGTCGCTGGTAGGTGAGCAAGTGTTTACAAATCCTATTGAGGATGACCCTAACAAGGACCTTACCCGGCACTGACAGCAGTTTTATCCCCCTGTAGTTGCTACAAACCAGGCAATCAACAACAACAACAACATTTATTTATATAGCACATTTTCATACAAATAATGTAGCTCAAAGTGCTTTACATAATGAAGAATAGAAAAATAAAAGACACAGCAAGGAAATAAAATAAGTCAATATTAATTAACATAGAATAAGAATAAGGTCCGATGGCCAGGGTGGACAGAAAAAACAAAAAAAAAACTCCAGACGGCTGGAGAAAAAAATAAAATCTGCAAGGATTCCAGACCATGAGACCGCCCAGTCCCCTCTGGGCACCTTTCCCATTCCAGATAGAGAGGACAAGTCCCATTTTCTAGTCAGTTGGGATGATGCCCATCTCCCAAATGGAACCAAAGATTGCTTTCAATGACAAGAGAACAGCCTTACCACCATCCTGGAGAAGTTCAGCCCAGATACCACAGATCCTTGCAGCCTTTCCTACCCTCAGCTGGTTCACCACCTGTGTAATCTCAGTGAGATTGGGTGGTTCACAGCTAATTGGAGGATCAGTCCGAAGAACCGTGGACCCAGAGATATGCAACGTCCTAGCCAGAGAATCAGCTTTTAAAAGCTGCTCAAAGTAGCCAGCCCAGTGGGTCACAACTGCAGTGTCATCCATAAGGACCATTCTATCAGCCACCCTGACTGCGCCTCTAAGGAACAGATTCGGATTGCGTAATGCTTCTATTCTTCTGTAAGGATGTGGGTCACTACACCATAGATGGTGTGTCACTTGCTCATAGATTCCTCTTACAAACACCTCCTTTTCTACCCCCAGAGATCCTCACAGCTGTCCTTCTCAGTTCCTGGTACAGACCAGAGTTGCCATCAAGCTGTGTGCTGCAACTCCATTCGATGATATCCAGAGTGCTCTGCAAGATGAAACACCTCCTTCTCAAAACACTGATTACACCAACATAATCCTCAGAGACCTTCATGGTCTTTTCACAGAAGGTCACCCACATGATATTATTATTGGCAGTTACACCTATGTCCTTAAATTCCTCACACATACTGCTTACAAACATGCCAGAAACAGCCTGATCTTGGAGTTTGGGCAGGTCCAGCCTCATTCTCCTAGTCGGTGGAAGCCTTTTGCAAAGTCAAGGAACATGGAACCACTTTGACCTTGGTCACTAGACTAATTCCAGTGGTTGCACTGAAGTCACCCATGACTAGAGGAGTATCACCTCACGGGCACCCATCAACCATAGAGCAAAGTTAGGTATAAAATGTCTCCCAGACCTAGGCATCACTCACCGTGGTGGCAGCATACACTGAGATAATAGACTTGGCACCCAGAGAGTGCTGTAATCAGAGACTCATGATATGTGTGTTGAAAGGTGTGACATCAGACACCATCGTAAGGAGCCGATCCACCACAGCAACAGCTACTCCCTGAGTATGACAGCCATTAGAGCAACCCGACCAATAAAAGCTGTACCCACCTACAGAGATCTGGCCAGTCTCAGATCTGCAAACCTCAGAGAGTGCTACAACTGAAATGCAGAGTTTACGAAGCACCAAAAACAGTAGAAGAAGATGATAACGTGCCTACCTGGATGGGCCGCCTCAAATTGTGACCAGAGTGCTGCCTTGCAGCAGACGACTCCTCAGCACCACAACAGTTCTGATTCCAACAGGCCTGACCCCATTGAGGCTCCCAAGGGTTTTCCCTCATTTCCTTCATAATGCTGCAGCAGAGCTACTCCTGCAGAGAGCAGAAAGGAGTCCTGTCTGTCATCTTAGAGCTGTGTGTTTTTAAAAAAATTGGTGGCTGGAGTGCCAATCTTGCTATCAACCCCCATGATTTCCCTGCAAGTTGGAGGACCGTTTCCAGGGTCAGATGCATTTTTACATAATACCCAGGACAGTAATGCTTTTTTTTAACGAATGAAAATGTGTTTACACTATTGATAACATAAGTAAATTGGATGTACTGTTGTTTAATTGATCATCGTGTTGATCTAAACAGAGACTGAAGCAGTTATATATGTACTTTTGGGTATTGGGTGGTGTGCGAATGGAGAAAGACAGAGAGAGCAGAAGGGACAGAGTGAGTCCAGAAGATGGTGTGAGAGGGCAGATGATGCAAGTGGGAGACAGTCCACTGAGAACACTGTCAAAAATCACTCACAATGAGCACAGTGACTCCCAGGCTGATGAGGGTACATGGCTTACAGGATGCAAGGCACACGGACGGTGACACCTATCTCCAGTTTCACCAGAGAGACGCTAGGTCAAGCAAGAGAGGGAAGACTCATGAGAGGACCAAGTTAAGCCAGGGAACAAAAAGCAAGAGCTCTGCTGGAAAATAAGCATTCGGCAAACAGTGTTTCAGTGGGACATTGGAAGGTTAATTGATCTGGTAGTACAGTGCCAAACTTGGACTTTGCACCACCAAAGGCTGCATCCTCCGTTGTTATACAGTATTTTAATGGACTTTTAGAGTGTGGACTGAGTGCTCTAAAAGATTTTTGCTTCTGATATTTTTAGAATCTTATCTACTTTTATCATCTTGGTATATTATATTCTCTTCTGTAATACAAGTTACTGTTTCTCTTTAAATTGCTGCCATGTCTTTCATTTTGTGGTTACTCACAGCCCAATTTAAAGAAACCTATGTATTATTATCTTCAAATTTCAAGAATTCCCAGGCTCTTGATAAAGCTGGGTGGTGTAGTCATTTTAACTGTTAAGTTAGATTACCTATAAGTGTGAACAGACACCCATCACATAACTATATAATTTTTGTAAATTAAAAATACAAAAATTTTAGACTTTAATTAGTATTCCTTATAAAACCATGATACAGCTCTTACGTTAAAAAAAAAAAAAAAAAATTGGTGTACATAAGATAAATTAAAAGACATACTCAACCCCACTAAAAACTAACTGTAACCCACTGTTAAAACTGTCAACTAGACTATTAGAGGGAGGGATGCTTTAAAAGATTTCAATTCCTGGAGGTGGTACACAGAGCCAGCCAATCCACTAGGTGACACAGGCAGCCACCTAGGGAGCCGTGATCTGAGGAATGGCATTTAAGGAAGTAAAGGGACCCACACTCTTGGACATGAAGCGGTATCATAGGGATGTAAAACACTGATGATACTGAGTGACCACTCTTACTTGCTGGGTGCCACTTATGAAAACATACATACATACACACACACGGGTGTGCAAAAAGTTCTGCCCAAACACCAAACCCCAGGTCATTGAAGTGTAAAAATACAGACTACTTCTCTGGATAGTGATAGCAGTTGTCATTTATTCACATGTGTCAATAGTCTGCTGAAGTTAAGCATTTGCTTTGATTATGGGGTCTACTATTATACAACATTATGCTGTGTGACTACTGTTAGCAGTAGTAACTGGTATACAAGATCATGCCCCACTTTGGCACATTGGCTTTTTATTAGTGGGGCTTAGGCCTGAGTAAAAATATCGATTTTCTCATTAATCGATTAGATATTAATTCTTAATCTCAAGATCAATCCTGTGAATCTCTATCCTGCTCAATTACTATATGTAGATTTTTTCTTATCTTTGTTTTTTTGTGTCCAATCCAGCAGATGTCACTAATGTCAGCTGGACGGAAGGACCTTGTAAGAAAACAAAAACTATCCACAGTGCACTAAATTCCCTGGAATGCTAGAGGGCAGCTGTCCTGGGCAGCTGTGGCACCACGGATTCCTGCAGGTTTAGTACAGTCCTATTGGGTTCCATAGGGGCCGCCAGGGGGAGCTGCAGAGCCTTAACTCGAACTTCCATCACACCTGGGAGTGATTCCAGGTAACAATGATGAACCACCTGGAGCACTCCCGGGACTGGCTTAAAAGGAGCCTCCTCAGTCCATTGGGAAAGCCAGAGTCGGGAGGAGGAAGATTAAGCTTTCCAGAGAGGAAGAGCAGGCGGAAGAACTGAGAGAGAGAGGTGAAGAGAAGAAAATGACTAAGCAGTATACTTTAGTGCCTTGGACTGTGTTGATGTGGGAGCAAGAGAAAACTGCTTCCCCATGGAAATAAATTGTGTTGTGTGCTGCACTTATGTCTCTGCCTGTCTGTATCAGGTATGGGCAGCTATACACATCCTGGTTTCCACAGCCTGTTAAGGCTTCCTATGGTAAAAGCACTTTAATACCTCCCATGGAATGAGGAGGACTGCATAAAATTTTGTGTCCTCCTCAATATCAAGTAGTGACAGACACTTAAATCAGATGTATGGACTTCGTACAGATTCAAACAGTGCCATGGTAAAGAACAACTGGATAAAAGAGGTAAAGGAGAGATTGGGAGGATGCACTGATACAGTGTGTTGCTACACCAACCACATGAGAAATCACCTCAGGATCCCAAATTACAACCCAAGTTCAGCCGTGCATTGGAGGACATACCTCAGCACCAACACTAGTTTGAATGGACTGGAACAGTGCGAGGGTGCCCCTGCCACCAACCCTTTAGATGCAGGTTAACATCATACCCAGGACCAAGCAATTGCACGTTAAGGGTCTTGCTTAAGGGCCCAACGGAGTGGAATCACTTCTGGCATTTACAGGATTCGAATTGGCATCCTTCCTTTTGCCAACAGAGATCCCAAGCCTCAAAGCCACCAATAGATAAAAGCAAAGCCATATTTAAGGTGTGCAGCTCAGAGGTTAAGCATTGTTATACCACAACAAATTTGCGAAATCATTTATCCCGACGTCACTAAACGTTATCTCAGTCGATATCCAAATGAGTATAGCCTGAACAATCTACACTGGAAATAGCAGGTAGCTGCAAGCTTCCATTTAATTCACCTTGTGCCTAAAAAATAACAGAATCTATACCAGTTTTTAGTAAAGATATCAGACGCTACACTGTTGTTGAAAATGAGGGTATTCAATAAATGACACAGGTTTTGGTGGTATGCTATACAAAACGGAACACAAACAAATGAAGTTATTGTACCTAGGTTTTATGAACATCTTAAGCAAAGCATTACCATGTCTCTCAGGTCAGAGGAGAGAATAGTCCTAATTTATGACAGCTGAACATCCAAGGGAGCAGATTCCTACGTAACAATCACATGTCACTTCATTAAAAATGATTCGGCACCTGTGGAGGAAGTGTTGCAGATGAGCGCACTGCAGGTCCATTACACCAGGAAAAAACCTTGCTACTTGTATGTAGAACTGCCTAGACGGCTGGCTGGCTGTTGTTCCAAAAACCTTTCTAGCATTTCCAATGTGTTCCATCACATGACCACATCAATCACATCAAGTTTGTGTGTTGGAAAGTTCAATAAACATTGCTTCTCTAAGTATTTGGATAGCTGTATTGCTACAGTGGAATAAGTCTGCAACATGCCTCACCCGACTGATCAATCAGGCAATTATTGGAATTTTCATAGCAGCCTGCAATACCAAATTAAGAGTGTATGGAGAGCAGCCAACATGAATAACCTCCATAAGCTGTACTGTACAGATCATATTAGTGGCACTGTCAGTCACAATGGCCGGTTCTTTTTCTTTTATGTTCCATTCATCCAGTGCCACTGTCCACATGCATCAGCTCTAGATCCTCATCCAAAAACACTTCCTTTTTGTCATGAAGACACATTTTCAAAAACTGATTAATGTAACTGCTACAAGTGAGCAACTGAACATACGTGTAACTTGTATAATTATAGAAAGACACAAGTCTTTCCACTGTATCTTTCATTTTGACTAATTTAAGATTTTAAATGACCAATAGGGGAATAAATTTGGATAGCAGTTTAGTTGAAGTATGTCTACATGAAGATACATTATTGAACAACATTTATTATTTAAGAAGCAATATTTAACAATATTATTTGCAAGATATATATAATACTAGCAGAATACCCG
>JANRMT010062794.1:12191545-12277980 GCA_026402145.1 Polypterus bichir lapradei | reverse complement strand
ATTGAATTAAAACAAGGAGACAGGCATAATGTGTGGCCTCTGATGTGGCGATACATGTTTGCTAAATTATATGTGAACAGTGCAGCACTGTGAATTTTTTTTTAAAAGAGCAATGATATTTTGCTCTATATTTTCCAAATACTGATGTTAACTGTTCATTACTAATCATATATTACTTTTTAAATATCATTCCATGTTTATGCATGTTATGAAGTCACTATGTTGACACTCATCAAATAAAATGTTACTGAAATTTCCATCCATTCATTATCCAACCCGCCAACCCGCTATATCCTAACTACAGGGTCACGGGGGTCTGCTGGAGCCAATCCCAGCCAACACAGGGCGCAAGCCAGGAAACAAACTCCGAGCAGGGCGCCAACCCACCGCAGGGTGGTTACTGAAATTTGCCATATTATATTAATGTTCTTTATGCATGGTTAAGTAATCTCTTTAAAAAAAAATGCCACCACTTCAAATATATCTGTGCATGTTAATTCTGTCAAGATAAAAATCGATATCTAATCGGGGCACCAGTGCCAATTTACAGCTCTAGTGAGGGCCCTGACCTGACCTGATATTAGAACATTTTGGAGGTGGGTTAGCTTTAATTTAACATTTGGAACCCCTGATCTAAGTTTAGTCTATTAACAATGATTGAGAAAAACAAAATTTATGATGCTTGCTCTTGATTTTAAACTCTCCTAAATGGTTCAAAGGACAAAATTGTCAGAGCTTGTAAATGTAATACAGGTAAATTAAAATCACACAAGTACAATGTCCTTCACTTATTAGTTAGAGAAAAAGCACGCATGATGCCTCTATTAATAGCTCTAATGCTAAACAGCAAAATCTGAGGCAACTTGCAATCCATGAATGTACAACTAGACTTATATTCACAAATAAAAAAATCTAAAGCTTTAATAACTAATTTATTGGATTATGAATTGCACATATTTTGTTTAACTTAAAGTTTTAATACTAGCTGTGGAAAGTGCTTCAGATAACACTGCTACAAAACAATGCTTGAACTCTTATCGTTTGATGATACAGTTGCATCCAAAAGTTGAACCCCCAATGCAAAGTGGCATTTTGTGTTGAATGTGGAGGAGCCACTTGTAAAATTAGTTTATTTTGAAATATTTAAATTGTTTTTTGATTTATTTATTGCAAACAACAGAAAGTTTGTACATTTTACCAATAAACCTAATTTGCAATGGGGTTGAATAATTTTGAGTGCAACAGTATACAGAGGAGTTAGCATACTTTTCCTGTGATTACTCTATCAGGATTTCTGCCACAGTCCGAGCACATGTTTTAGGATTTATTACCAATCTAAATTCTCTCAGGAGGATTTATCTGTGAACTGAGCAAACAATGGATTGGCACGGGCTAGTTCAGAAAATTAATTTTAAGCTGGTGAATAAACCATTAACAGAGTATCATAAGGAAAAAAATTACCCCACTTAATTTGAGGTCAACAGTGAACATCCTAAAGGACCTCTCAGTGCTTGCAAACTTGAATGCAATGTACCTGACTGATCTAGTGCTCTTTTTGTTAATTTAATCTAATCTTTCTTGGGGTATGCCTTTATTTACTAGAAGCAAATTCTCACTTAATTCCTTACTTTCTGTTCTCCTGGTCCTTTCTTTTTTAGGAGAGAACACTGTGTTACTTCCCTGGATGAGGAACAGGCATCCCAGGCCGGGATGGAGGATAATTTCTTAGCTGTACAGGAGACCAGAATGAATGGTCAGACGAGCATGCCAGCTGAACGAGGAAATGGCTTCTTACACAGCCAGAGTCATATGTATGAGGGGCAAGCAGAAGCCAGCAGCCAGAAGCAGTTCCATCTCCAATATGACAGGTGTCGGTGGTCCTTGTGAGGCGTCCCAGTTTAGACACATGCATGGATGCATGGGAGATGGAATTCAGAAGTGTAGCTCTGTCAGCTAAGTGCTGTTAATGGAGGACCTCCCTGGCTTCCATACAACACAGAAGTGCTTCCAAGAAGACATGATGTGGCACCAAAAGCATTCCTAGGTCCAACTTAAAAGGGGTCCGCTGCCTCACATCAGTGAGTTACAGTTGGGAGGCAGTGGCCGACACTCTTGGTGGAAGGAAGGTGAAAGATCTTGATTGTATTGTGACTGATTTTTGCATGTGATTAGGGTGGTTTAGTGAAATATTTAAAAAAAAAAAAAAACAGAATAGTGTTGGCCATTACAGTGTCTGAGGTTTGGTGCGCAGTGACACAGTGCTGGTTACAACTGTAACTTAATTAAAAATAAAGCAAAAGAAATGATTTGGTTATGCTTTTATGGGGTCTCTGAATTCCAGATAAGATCAAATAAACATGCCCAATGGGTTCAATAGTCCACTACATGAACACATTTTCACCACATGAACACAGCCAATAACCTTACGATGTGCCAGCCATCTTGAATACTTGAAAACAAACAATTGCCTGCACACCAGACAAATAAAAATAATTAAAATTTATAAACAGTGAAAAAAAAAACTTGGCTGTAAAAATAGATTGCATGCATGAAGACCAGCACTAGTAAGTGTCTAAGTCATTGGTAGCTTCATGAAATACAGAAATGCATTTTGTATGTTTATATGCTTTTTATAAAAAAAAAGTATTTTAATGTACAGTGGAACCTCAGTTCGCGAACGTCTCTGAACACGTACAAATCGGATTACGACCAAAAAGTTTGCCAAACTTTTGCATCTGTTCACAACCACACTCGGTATACAAACAAACCAGTTCCCCTTTCGGTTTGTGCGCGGTGATGATTTCCGCACGTGTTCAGTCTCTCCCTGTGCATTCCCTGTGCAGCGAGCGAGAGAGAGAGAGAGAAAGCGCAAGAAACAGCGACACACACAGACAAACGCGAGAGAGACACACACACACACACACACGAGAGACAGAGAGCGAAAGAAGGCAGTTAAAAAATGCACCTAGCTTGCTTTTAAAGAGACAGATTCAAGCATTGTTTTAACCTTGTTGTATTTAATGAAGACTTTTCTCATTGGATTTTAACCTCCACTTCACTTCTGTTTACAGCGATCGGCTCGTAGCATACATTGTTGCAATGTTACTGTTCTTGGTGGTTTATTAAATTACGGATTTTTCAAATGTTCATTTTTTTCCCTGTGCTTAAAACTCATTACAAAAAAAGTGTTTTTATCGAGTGGTTCGTAGCGCTACAGTGCAAACTCTTGCAGTGTTAGTATTCTCTGTTGTTCAAGGTTTTCTCAGTGTTATTCAATGTTTTTACATTTAGTTTACTATTACGCTGTGCATTCTATGGTATAATTAACTATATTTGTGCTTAAAAATCTTAAAAAAATATATATTTATATACAATTCGTATGGTCTGGAATGGATTAATTGTATTTACATACAGTCCTATGGGGGAAATTACTTCAGGTCCACTGTATTGTTTTTAACAAGTGAAAGTATCAGCATGAAAATTTTGATAATACTTACTGCATGAATATCAAAGGTAACTGATATTTCACTCATGAATAGAACCAATCTATTTTTTTTTTTAATGAAACAACTGTTTTAAAAATTAAATGTTTTTTTTTCCTTCAGGGAAAGGGGTATTTTTAAATCTAGTTATGCCTGTTCTGACAGATGGCCGGGGCCCATGCCTGTGATGTTATGGGACCACAGCTCGCTCAGCAAAGGCCAGCAGTTAGTATTAAATAAATAATCGCCGCACTCGCGGCTTAGTGAGAGGGCATGGTGGCCGCAGCAAGCCGCAGGGCAATTTGCGGTGTGGGTGTATCTCATCTAGTGCACTGGTGAGGGACTGCCCACATCCGTGATTGTTCCTGTGGCTAATGTGCTGCGGCTGCTATGGCCCCTCTCAATATAAAAGAAGTGCGAGTCGGTTAGGAAAGGGGATCAGAAAAAAAATTAAAAGAGAAGGAAACGCAGGAAGCAGTGAGTAGAGTGAGAAGAGAGAGCAAGTCAGTGCAGCAGGCAGCTGAGCAGACAGCCTGGGTGTTAGGCCGACACCCAGAGCGTAGTAGTTGTTGTTGCTCCCACAGAGTTTGTTGCAGGAAGTACGGGAGTGACCGGGAGATGGGTGACTCCGCATGGGGCCGCGGATGGCAGCGGGAGTCAGGATTTGGGATGTGGTGTCCTCCACGTGAAAGCCTTGGCCGTGGGAGGAATTCCCAAGTCGCTGTCAGGGGGAGCCAACCGGAGCCAAGGATCGGAAAGGCGACTGACAGTAGCAGGAGGAGTAGGCAGAAGGTCAGCTGCATTGAGAGCGTCTCGCCTGTTGCAGGGCCCACATTGGAGAAGCAGGTGAGACGCTAACAGAAAAGAAACACCGGGCTTGTCATTTGTTTTTAAAGACTGCTTCCTAAAGAACGTTTTAACCTCGTTTTAAAGGATTGGTTTTTTTTGTGTATTTTTAACCTTCACTATTTCACATCTCTTTTATGGATTATTTATTGAACAATTTTGAAAGCACTGCACTTTATTTGAACAATTTTTTTTGTTGACTATTTTAATAAAAGCACTTCTGCACTTTTTAAACCATCCCCTTGCTCAATTGTTGCCTCCACTGTCTAGCTCATCTCGGTTATAACTATCGACGGTGTTGGGTTCAAGGACTCCCGAACAGCGGATGGGAGCATGGAGCAGAACCCGCATTGTCACAATGCCTTGTCAGGACACCCCTGCAGGGAGCACCAGGGAGCAAGCATGGGAAACACAACATCTTCTCCTGGATGCTAAATGGCAGCTTCCCTGGGTTGCAGCGGTGCCTCGGACTCCCCCAGGGCTTCATGGGGGTTGGAGTTTTGTGCAGCCCTGTTGGGTTCCGAGGATGCCGTCAGGGGGTGCTTCAGCAGGAGCTGCTGGACCCTTCTGGGCACTAGTTTCGCCACACCCAGAAGTGCAGCCAGATGTTGGCAATATTTTTCACAAAATAATGTACTATTAAATGAACTAGCAATGAGCAGGCATTCATTTTAAATGCAACAAGAAAATGTACCAAGACTTTGTGATGCTTTCAGAGCAACATCTGAATGTCCCTTACGCAAAGTGAATTCTCTTCTGTTTTTGTATTAACCATCTTCCTTGTAAAAAAGAAAATGCTATTTAAATAGCTGATTAACTTAATCCCCTTGGCTTCAATATTCTTCATATTTCATCTCTCTCTCTGGCATCTTCAACTATAATACTTTATAAGAGTTTACTCAACATTTCATTGAGTGCTGGAAAGGAATGTCAGTTGGGACATGCAGAAACTAACCTTCATAAATAATCACATTACTTTCACTAGATCATAGAGAGGTATGGCAAACTTTCTCCAGACAACTACACTAAAAACATATAACAAAAGCACAATTTATCCATCCACTCATTTCTGTAACTACAATTTAGCCAGTAAAGCATGGAAGGACCTTGACCGATAATACCAGAAGACACGTTGGTCCACCACAGGGCTCAATTGGGCACACACCAGGAAAAACGCGTTTGTAATCTTTTTACTGTTCTTTTTAAAGGATTCATTGGTAATATTTCCACTCACTCATCATTTTATGTACATTTTAGTTTACTTTTTATCTGTTGTTTACATCTAATGCCCTTTTTAAGTCACAGCTGATGGTGGTAGTTTGGATATTTACTGTTTGTGGATACAAAAAGAACTGCATAGTTTAAAATATACACACAAGGGACAACATGACCCAAGTACTTGAAAGACATAAGCTTACTGTGCATACAACATTGTTTTGTGGTGTTGCGTGTAGAGACGATAGTAGAACAGGTGATTTTTCATGCTTTATGCGGAATACTTTTCACAATGATGAGTCTTTTTAAAAGGCACATTTAAGTACTATATTTATTCCTTCTCTCTTGGCTTCTACAGCAACAAACATTCAGGGAAGTTTGGGAAAGTTATGAACAGTGTATGGTTCCTGATAACTTGTGTTTCACATCTTTACATGCATTATCTTAATGTTCATGTTCAATTTCTAAAACTATGTCATTTCAATCAGGAGGAAACCTAGAATTTAAACTTCCCCGTTACTACTGATGTACATTCCTGCCTTTCAAACCTAATTTATATCTGAAAAACGTTTTTTATTGCAAAACTGCAATATTCTAATGCAATTTTGATCCAAGTCAGGCATATAGTGAAATGATAAACATGAAAAAAACAAACTTGAAGTATTATTGTAATATTTCTTTAGAATATATTTACTATTTAGGGCAGCACGGTAGTGTAGTGGGTAGCGCTGCTGCCTCGCAGTTAGGCCGGAGTTATAATTCACGCGACACGACGCATGCTGCAGAGGACGCTCCTGCTACGCAAGCGTTGTAGTGTTTATACTTGCACGCATACTTTACGTAAATCTGGAGGAATCCACCAGGTGGCAGTGCGAGATATTATCACGGTGAGAACAGGTTCGGCTTCTCCGTGTAGTGAATTGCCTAGAACACTCATTAAATTCCGATAACACCTTACCGCAATATCTCTGAAAAGGATGTTTATTGATTAAATCCATAAATCCAGGGATGTGTCCATTCCAGCAAGCATTGGGCACGACTGAGAAACAATCCCTGGACGAGGTCTCAGCTCATCGCAAGGTGAATACAAGCACACACATACACTAGCGTCATTTTAGCGGCACCAAATTCCCAAATCTGCGTATCTTTGGAAGGATATACCAGCATCATAACTCCCTGCGAGACAGCAGTGCTATCGCTCCACTGCCGTGTCACCCCCATGTGTGTAATTATTCCCCCCATGTGTGTAATTATTAACAGTATTCATTATTTAAACTAAATTATATGTAAAGTGTAACATACACACTTTAATGCATTCCATCATGAAAGTGATATCAAGTATAAATCTAAAGATTCTAAATGTGCAGAGAGTTGGAATATCATACATTTAATTTGTTCTGTGTGGTGATCTATAGCTGCTTGCCGCAGCTGTCAGGTCCAAGAAGCTCGTAGCAATTAAAAACTGGGATGACGTTTACGACCGTTTACTTTAATGATAAAGTAAACTACGAGGTTAAAGTGGACAATTCGAGATTAAAGCCGAAATTTCCACTTTAATCACAAAATACATGTTTTTACCGTGTCCTTTATTTTTTTCTCAGTGGCTCAAATACAGCACTATACATTATGTTGTTGTTCTGAAGTTGCAAAAAAAATGATGGCACAAAGATGTTATGTGAGACTTTTAAAATGCATCGTGTCATTATGATCGGGAATATGCGACGCTTGAATATAAAAGCACCACGAATGCATCTGTATGTTGGCATTTTGCTTCACCACATCGAACCATTCATCAAACAGCGAAGCACGCACATCGATCCCCGTAGGATCTGCATAGAGGCTTTCTGTCACATGTAGATAGTAAACAGAGAGTCTGACGTCACATTCCGACTTTTAGCACACTGCGCCCCCCGACTTTTTGCTGGTACTGCAACTCGCGCATGCGTCGTGTTAATTTCTGAGGACCTGCTCAGAGGACGAGTGAAATGAACGCTGGGAACGCGTGGCAGCCATGATGCGGGCGCGTATACGTTCTGAGTGTGAAGTATAAATCGGCCCTTAGGAGACCCGGGTTCAATTCCCGGGTCCTCCCTGCGTGGAGTTTGCATGTTCTCCCCATGTCTGTGTGGGTTTCCTCCGGGTACTCCAGTTTCCTCCCACAGTCCAAAGACATGCAGGTTAGGTGCACTGGCGATTCTAAATTGTCCCTAGTGTGTGGGTATGGGTGTGTGCGCCCTGTTGTGGGCTGGCGCCCTGCCTGGGATTTGTTTCCTGACTTGCACCCTGTGTTGGCTGGGATTGGCTCCAGCAGACCCCTGTGACTCTGCAGTTAGGATATAGCGGGTTGGATAATGGATGGATGGATGGATATTTACTATTTAAAAACAATATAAAGGTAAATAAATCTAGAAATCATGAGAAACGTTTTTGGGATGATAAATACATGAATTAATGAAGAGCCTAATTTCTATTCCTATTGGGAAAATTGCACTGCATTACAGTACCATACAATGATAAATTCAAGAACACTGACACACTTCATATTTCAAAAAAACAAGCCACATAAGCAGTCAACCCACTTGTTTAAATAGTTGTGCAGCACTTGCAGCTGATGAGGGTTTGAGGTCGATGTAAATTTCCAGGTGAATGCAAGTCAACAGATGATAGTGAATCAGTGTTATTTGCAAGCTGCTGTTTCTTCAATATCCTTCCAGACATGTGCAGTCTTATTTTTACAATTTCAACTCTTTCAAGGAGGAACGTAATCACATATCCCAATCCCAGTTTTACTGCAACTACTTCCTATCAGGGTAACACAAATGACTATGGGTGTTACTCCCATGATCTTATATTTGATATACAACATGTAGCTGGACAACTGCTAATGGAAGATGGCACACACAAGTTGAAGTTTTCTCTGCATTTTTCTCCCACTTAAAAACTAGAAACTTCAGAAACAAAATGTTAGGTTCCCCTTTCACATTATAAAATAAATGAAGAAAAAAAAATTCCACGAAGTACAAAAGTAGGGATAACATGTTATAATTTGAGATAGAGCAGATCCCTTACACTTGCTCTTTCTTACCCTCCATGAGAATATTGTCATGCAGCAGATAGTGAAGATCAAAGCAATTTCAGACACTTTTTGAAAATGGTAATAAATTCCTGAGTCAATCTGATCTTTTCATTGTTTTTGGTAAGGAAAAAAATAAATAATAAAAAAAGCATATGGTGAACATTCTTTACCATAATGGATGAGCTGATCTTCCATGTTATGAGTTCCCAGGTGTGCACAGTAAATGTTTTTGCCTTGGTCTTACACTGTGGCAATAATCTATCTCTAGATGTAATAATGTCTGAAATAACTATTAACTCATTTATTTCTAAAATTATGCATAATTTTTTAAAACAGCAAAAAATTGCAGAACAGTGATAATTCAACACCATTGTAAAATTTGCTTGAATATACTAGAATGCAAATGAAAGTTTTAAACTGAATATACAGTATGGATAGATCTCCTTAGATAACTAATGTCAGAATTCTGACAAAGAAATATAAAGTGAACCCTGTGCCATGTGCCATGCACATTCCCATCTGAAAAACAAGCTGCTGGTTTTGTTTTGAAGTGCAGCTAATGCAATTTGTCTTACGCAGCTTGGCTCTCAATGGAAGGTGAGAGACTGGATGCTATTGTGTTTTTTCATTTTGCCCCATTTTGCAGACAAGTTTAAATCCACAAGGAGTATATGGCCGGCTGCCGAATTCATTAAAATTACATTAAAACCAGTCTTGACCATCTGGCTTGGGGCTCTTTGAGCCCAAAAACATCTGCATCAAGGACTTCTGTTTCCTGATAAATAACCTATAAGACCTTAAAAACATAAATAGTAAAAGCAGAGGAACCATGCTGCATAAAATGCTAAGATCATCATACTAATAAAAAATGCTTTTTATTAAACCATTCCCATCATCATGCTATATGTTTACATGAAGTAAAAGGGTAAAGAACATTTGGAAATAAAAGTTTAGAATATGGACCTAAAAAAAAGAAAAATACATAATAAGTTACAATACTGGAAAAATAAGGAGAATCTCTCTGCCTGATGTGAAGTGATAGAAGGGCATGCTAGCTCTGAATATATTGTTTGGATGGCAATTCAGAGATTCCTCAGAAGCAAAAAAGAAAACATTGCCAAAAAGGCAAAATGATACAGAACCTTAACAAATCAACAAAAAGGAAGCAGTAGAAAAAAATCATGAATATACTGTAATATACATCTAACACACAAATGGAAAAGGTGATTGAAAATATCCCAAGTAATTGAATATCAAATGAACACAGTCTAAATTCTCCAATAAGATCAGAAGAGCTGACAATTTTACCATGTTTCTAGGTTTGTTTTTATAATGCCCCAAAATCGCTGCCAAGGCCATGTGACCACACCCCAGTGAAGTCATAATGTCTTGGCCATGTTGGATAGAAGTAATGGGAAGTTATCACTGAAACAAAGTACAGGCGGGTCTTGGGTTACAAATGAGTTCCATTCCTGCAAATGTATGTAACCAGTTTTTCTGTACAAGTTGGAAATTGCACTGAAAATGTCTGTAAACAGGAAAAAAATGCATGTCTTATTTTGCTGAAAAAAATCACACTAAAATTAACCACAGGTATGTACAATATGTTGACCTTATGTTTAAACATTCTACAGTTTTTAATAATGACGCAGTACTTCACAGAGTTGAAAAAGGCATGGTGATGGCACAAAAACTAACCTACCAACAAATGATTTCTCAGAGAGTCGCTTCACCTTCCCACCGGCTATACTCCTTGAAAAAATGCACAGCTGAGAGGTATACTTAGGATGCTGGGAATTATAAACAGGGCTTCTGCCACTCAGCTGAATGGCCAGCTGTTGATCAAGCTGCTTACCTTTGACAGAGCTTAGTGTGCAGGTGCCCCTTACATTCGGTGACATGCCCAACAATTGAAATGATTTGAAATAGTGACAAAAAACTTACTGTGCAGTACTATTCCTCAATGCTAGGTGTTAGCACCAAAATTAGTTCTCTTCATTTGTTAGTGAAAAACACAAGACACTAGATTAAAAATTAATTGAAATTCAGGTTGAAACAAAAGGATGTTTTATGTGCTTGTTTGTATCTGTGGAATTGCTACAGGTTGAGACAAGTGTTTGCACTCCATTTGCATTTTTCTTATTTATAGGTTAAGAGGTGGCCAAAGAATAATGCACTTGTAATACATTATATCCCTAGTGTATTCTGAGAAATAAGATGAAATCACATTCTTTAAGCTGGGCAAAATTAGAATAGATGGCTAATAAAGAAAAAAAGGTAATGTGTTAGACTGCTTAAGCCAAAGGGATTCAAGTTTGTGTAAATTTCAAAGATATCAAAATGTACGGTATTTTAATTCAACAATCACAAATGCAATTTTATATAGTAAAAGGAGGTAAAACAAAGATGCGGCTAAAATATTTGACCAAGGAATTCTACTGCTTAGTCCTATACCTCAAGTTAAATACTGGTCATGCACATCTTTAAAGTTTGTATACTTATAAGATTATGTAGATCAATTTTAAATTGTATGTCACAATTTAGGGAGGAGTTAGTTCTTCTAGACACTGTTGATATAGTTCTCTCAGCACTTGCCAGAAATCAAATGAGAGTTGTCTCGAAGCATATATGAAGACCTTAGTCTTTCAATATTGGAGCAGAGCTGATTATGTTTGAGAATTGAGGGACATCACAGTAAACAAAATCTTGTAAGAAAACTGTTTATATTAAAAAACTGAACTGTAAAAATAAAGAGAATTTTTAGAATGTAAAAGTATTTTTAAATTCCAGAAACAAATGTTGATGAGAAGAAACCAGTCAGTACAACAGCTAATTTCTTTCCATTCTTGCACCTATCCCAACATATAATGTTAATATTTCTAAGTGCAAAATACACCAGGGGCCTCATGCATAAACGGTGCGTATGCACAAAAATGTTGTGTAATCCCGCTTCCATGCACAAATCACAATGAACAGTATAAAACCTAAACTTGGCGTAAAGCCATGTACATTTTCATGCCAGCTAAATGCTTGGCGTACGCAAGTTCACTACTCAGTTTTGCAAACTGGCGGCACCCAGCGTCAATGCAGTGCTTTTGTTCCAGGGTCGTTTCCCCTTATTTTTTAAATTTAGATCCCTGATGTGGCTTTATCAAATACACTAAAATTAACAGCATATTTTTTATTAGTTTAAGGCATCTGATTGTAATTAACCTGTAACAATATAATGGTCCACGAAATGGCCTAACTATTCCAAATACCATAGCTGCTTTAGCGTTGTTACTCTCAATGCACCTCCTTCTTCTTCTTCTTTAGGCTGCTCCCATTAGGGGTTGCCACAGCGGATCATCTTTTTCCATATTACTCTCACTGCACCACTCGGAGTATTTATATCACTGTATCTGAGTGTGGAATCACTGCTCTACAGCAGCTGATCGGAAAGAGAATTATTGATATACAGCATCAAGCACATACTGCCTCAGCCATGCTGTCTATTGAACTGATCTCATACGACAAACGCTTCAGAGCCTTTCCAGTACGGACCGCACGGTTCAGAAACGGTTTTATCTCAAGAACTATAAATGCATTTAATCAGTCCATTAGGTGCTCCTTGTAGAACTGTTTGTACTTATTAGTACAATTACCTCACTGTAAACTTGCAATAGTTATAATATTGCACAACTTGAGCCACTTTATAAAGCGCGTATTTACATATGATATCATTTTTAAGATGAAATGCAGCAAGACAGATAAAATGTTAACATCATTTAAATAATTTATATTGTTAATAATTAAACATGTGAGGACACGGTGTTGCAGCGCTAGCTAGTTCAGGGATTGTTCCTGCCTTGCGCTGTATTCTTGCTAGGGCTGACGCAACACTGGAAGGATAGATGGATAGAATAATTAAACATACGAAAGTGAGTCGCATCTTGTCATGGTATGGCAAGAAGATATTGCCTGCTGTCTGATCTACTTGCAATGATACGAGTACCATAATTATGCATCCTTTTTTCTTCTTGGCCACTTTTTTGTTCATGTTTTAATTATAATTACATGCATATGTGTGGAAGAAATTAAAGTAGTTCTTTCTTTTTTCTTTTGGTTTTTAACTATTCTAAAGGAGACTGTTTAACATCATACCCTTAGTTTATTGTTATGGTTATTATTGCATTAGGTTTTACTATGCTTATTCAGGGCCACTCTTTAACACCATTCCCTGGGTTTACTGTTTTAATATTTCAAGACTGTTGATGATTATATTTTATGCTTATAGTCTGTTGATGATTATATTTTATGCTTATAGTATTTAGACTTTATCGGCAATAGATATCTCGACTTTTTACTCCTCGAATGCTGCTGCTGGGGGGCTTGTTTTATTTTGGACGTGCTCTGTCTCTAGGTATGTCAAAGGACCAGGACTTTGTGAAGTGGGGTCCAGCCTCAAGTGGAGAGGCAAAATGGGGGGCCCCTTGGGTTTACAGACACGGGAGAGAGAACAAGAGAATAAGCTATATCTAATCTATCTTTTTAATCCATATAATTATAACTTCCAATGTAACAATAGGCTGCATGGCAATAACTCATGGGAAAATTAGAAATTAAGGTTAAAGCTGTCTCACTTCCAGTTAAGACTACAAAATGACATCAAAAATTCAGAATCAATGTCTCCATGATGGGACAGTTAACTTTGTGAGCTGTGTTAAAAGCTTGAATCACGAATTAAAGAGAAAGAAAGTATTCTCTCACCTAACAGGTCTAAACACTAAAATAGTATTTTTACAGGAGACCCACTTATTAATCAAAGATCAATTCCGGTTCCAAAATGACTGGACTGGCCAAATGTTCCATTCCAGCTTTACAAAGAAAACCAGAGGTGTGGGAATTCTCATACATTGAACAGTCTCATTCATTGTATCAGATGTAGTATCTGATACTGAAGGGAGATACAGTGCATCTGGAATGTGTTTGAGTAGCCCAGCCAGAGCCCAGACTTGAATCTGATTGAACATCTCTGGAGAGATCTTAAAATGGCTGTGCACAGACGCTTCCCATCCAACCTGATGGAGCTTGAGAGGTGCTGCAAAGAGGAATGGGCAAAACTGGCCAAGGATAGATGTGCCAAGCTTGTGGCATCATATTCAAAAAGACTTGAGGCTGTAATTGCTGCCAAAGGTGCATCGACAAAGTATTGAGCAAAGGCTGTGAATACTTATGTACATGTGCTTTCTCAATTTTGTTATTTTTAATAAATTTGCAAAAATCT
This sequence comes from Polypterus bichir lapradei, assembly GCA_026402145.1. Lineage (NCBI taxonomy): Eukaryota > Metazoa > Chordata > Cladistia > Polypteriformes > Polypteridae > Polypterus > Polypterus bichir. Next base: position 12,264,095 of record JANRMT010062794.1, on the reverse strand, counting down.
CAAATAAACTTTTTTCACATTGTCATTATGGGGTGTTGTGTGTAGAATTCTGAGGAAAAAAATGAATTTAATCCATTTTGGAATAAGGCTGTAACATTAAAAAAATGAGGAAAAAGTGATGCGTTGTGAATACTTTCCGGATGCACTGTATGTGATTGTCATGGGCAACTTATTTAACTGTAAAGTGATTTTGATAAATGTTTATGAACCCAATGTCAATGATAAGGAATTCATGCAAAATGTATTTGCATCTATTCCCAATGTGAACACCCATAAAATTATAATGGCTGGGGAATTTAATTGTGTTTTAAATCCACTCTTAGATAGGTCTCCTGTCATAGAGGGATGACATCTAACACTGCGAAGACAATTACACAGTTTTTAACACTAGAATTACCAGAGCCTACGAAAAAACTCGTAATTCCGTCCCACCTTAAATCGCTTCTTAAATCCCTTCACACCTCTCCGCCAGCGCCCTTTGTCTTCTAAATGTGCTGATAAAGAGAAGCTAGGAGCAGCCGGCTTTTCCATCCCCCCACCAATTTAGAACGTGCACGAACTTCTCTCAGCTCATGCCTTGATTGAGTATCTGGGAGTGAAGTGGAGTTTTAGAGTGGAAATAATAGATTGTTATTTGGAACGCACGCATTTCATGTCTGTTCCGTTTCTACAGTAATCTGTGTAAACACATTGTTAAAACAGAAACGTTTTTTATATTCTAGTAGTAGATGACAAAATGTAGGCACAAACTATATAATGTATAAAGCCTAAAGTCCAAATATCAAAGAAACATTTCACAAAAGGAACAAATATAACACAATTGCGCTTTTATTCAAAAATATAACTGCAGAAACAAAAAGCCGCCTTAACATGCGACATTGACACCCATTTATTGTAACTTCCTCCGTGGTACAATAGAATCAGTTCCCGCTTGGGAATCAGAAGGTCGTGAGTTCGATCCTGCACCACTCTGTTTTGAGAAGTAAACAGTTCTTTGTCTTACTATTTTAGAATAAAAGCATACATTTGATTTCGGTCTGTAACAGCCAGTGCAATTTATGATCCTTGTAAAGGTTAGCTTTGTTTTTTTTTTTTTTTAATTCACTTTTCATTTTCTCAGTCGCGTTCAGAATCAATCCATACAACCCCATCTGACACGGCTGTTTTCACATAAAGACGCGCTATAGCTCTGCAGTGTACCACGATGCATACTAACGGCCCCCCCCCCCCCCCCCCAAGGGTTCTGACACACAAACGCTGGCGAAGCTGCCTTCTTCGTATCTCACCATCACTTGATTTTATTTTTATTCAGTTTTTTTGAGTGTTCCTGCCAGTCCCCGCATGTTGCTGTATGCTGTTTCTTTTGTACTCCAGGACATGCAGAGGAGAGAATGGTAAAGAGCAGTAACTTCGGCGCTATATGCAATCATCAGACACTCCCCATCTGTCCGTGTCGCTCAAACACAGAAACATATGTTTGGTGTAAAAGTATAACAAAAGTGCACTTTTATTCAAGTGCACTTTTTCCATCGCCTTTTCCTGTAAGAAGCAATGTACACACTTCTCTCTATGCTGTGGTTTCTATTACACACCTGAAAGAAAGAGAAAATATCATTGCACTAATGCAATATTATTTGAAAACGAACAGCGTCAGATCGGGTGTGAATTTATACAGTAACTGGAAATTCTCTGATGCGGGACCTTCCCCCAGGGAAGAAAGTACAGTGTCAGGTGCTCATTCAGTGTAATAGGAACCATAGCACAGAGAGGTGTGTGCACTGCAACAAGTACACATGTTGTAAATGTAGGAAGGGCGGTCCTTGGGTGTGTGGGAACTGTTAATATTTGAATGTGATGAGTTTATATAGCACGGAATGAAAATCAGCACTTCTTAGCATTGCACCATGCAAGCTGTCATATCAATCGCCTACTGTAACTTGCTTTCTTTTTTCTTCGGTTATACAGGTAGTCTTGAATAAAAGTGCACTTGTTTTGTTTGCGAAAGGAAGTGTTTGCGTGCACTGACCACAACTTATCAGACCCCTGGAGGTTTCTAAAGACTTGCATAGATGGTCAACCCTCCTTCTCACTCTAGCTGGAAGAATTAACGTTGTTAAGATGAATATCCTTTCTAAGCTTCTTTTTTATTTCAAAACATTCCAATACAAATCAATAAATCATTCTTTAAGCAATTACATTCAACCATAACCTCATTTATTTGGAACTCAAAACATCCATGTATCCAAAGAGCGACTCTATAAAGACCTAAGACAGAAGGTGGCATGGCTCTACCTAACTTTCAGTTTTATTACTGGGCAGCACATACAAGCTATAAAAACCTGGACACAAATAGATAAACATACACAGGCTTGGTCCGCAATAGAAATGAAATCCTACAGTACTTCTCTATATTCCCTGCTTTGTGCCCCAATAAATGCAAGTTATCGCCAATATACTGATAACCCAAATGTGCTTCACTCACTCACAATATGGAACCAATGTAGAAAGCATTTTAAGATAGAGAATCTTTTATCTGTGGCACCTCTACATGAGAACCACCTTTTTCAACCCTACCAAAATATGCAGTTTTTAATATCTGGAAAACATTTGGGATTAAATTGCTTAGAGATCTTTATATAGACAACATCTTTGCATCCTATGAATAATTACTTTCCAAATTAAATTTTCCAACAACACATTTCTTTCACTATCTTCAAATCAGAAACTTTGTCAAATAGAACCTGCCCGATTATCCCCATCTCCCACATTCCTCTATGCTGGAAAAAATATTTCTCAGTCTCGAGGACTCAGACAGCATTTCTGCAATATATAAAATAATTTTACAGTCCCTACCTTTCAAAGATCCAAGAGGACAGTGGGAAAAGAATCTCTCACTCAACATATCAGAAGAGGAGTGGAAGGTAGCAATGCAGAGAATTCATTCAAGCTCCATATGCACAAAGCATACAATTATTCAACTCAAAATTATTTATCAAGCACATCTGTCTCGCTTGAAATTATCCAAAATGTTTCCAATGGCAAGATCCAACCTGTGAACACTGCAATCAAGCTCCAGGCTCACTGGGTCACATGTTTTGGGCCTGCACCAAATTAGCATCATTCTGGACAAAGATTTTTAAGTGCCATTCAGACAGCCTTGGTCTCACAATCCCTCCTAATCCACAAACAGCTGTGTTTAGTGTTCTTCCAGATAGGCTTAAAGTAGAGAAGGACAAACAAACTGTGATTGCCTTTCCTACACTATTGGCATGCAAACTTATTTTGCTAAACAGGAAGAATCCTAACTCTCCTCTTTTAAGTCAGTGGATAAGTGATGTTTTGTATTATTTGAAATTGGAAAAAATCCAATTTTCACTTAGAGGATCTGTGCAGAACTTTTTCAAAACCTGGCAGGATCTAATCAATAATATTTTAAAATAAGCTCTTAAAGCACTGAGGAAGTAGATTCTCTCCCTATTTCTTTTTCTTCTTCATTTATTTGTATCCACCTAATAAACTCATCAATTTATTCATTTTTACTATTTTTAAGTTTTAGTCCATTGGCCATGCTCTCTTTCTCAGGGGTGTGGGTTGATTTGTTTTCAATCCTATTTTTTTTTTGTAAAAGTTCATTCATTTGTATGGAATGATTACAATTAAATCAATAAAATTTATTAAAAAAATAAAAAAGTAAGAATAATTAAACATGTACTACGAAGATATTTCAATGTTCCTTAAAAGTTTTGAAGAATCAGCGTTCTAATCTTACAGATGGGTTAACATCTTTTACAGAGCTGATCATGTGGCAATTGGCCACTGTGTTCCCATGTTTAATAACATGCTTTAACTCCAATCATCATGAAAATGATATCAAGTATACATCTCAGTATTTTAATTATTCAGAAAGCTGTAATATCACGAATGTAATGGATTCTGTGTCCTGTCGAAGGAGGAGAAAGGCCATTTAAGAATCACGTAGTGATTCACACACAGAGCACATAGAAGAACACATACAAAACAAAGCATTTAACAAGCTAATCTAGTTACGATAGTATATGAGAAACTAGTAAATTAAACGATTTAAAGATGTTTATGATGTTCTACTTTAATGACAAAATAAACTACGTAATTAAAGTGGAAATTTCGAGATTAAACTTGACATTTCGAGCTTTTTTCTCACTGTGTCCCTATTTTTTTCTTTTCTCTGTACCCTAATAAGCTTTCATATGACACTTGGGCGGTGGGCTGTGACTCGCCTTTTCACGGCAACTTTAATATCTGACAACTTTTTTTTTTATTTTGGGCACTGTGCAACTTTGTGAACTTGAGCTTTCGAGTTTCTCCGACACTCTATGTCACTCAAACAACTTCCTCTTGTTGTTTATACCACTGTTTAAACCACTAAACGTTATAAACATTTATATAAACGTTTACACAAATAATATGTTTTTCCTTGCCTCCACTTGGTATTTGCTGAAATTCTTCTATTTTCTCCTATGCTTTTGCCATTGCCTTTTCACAGAACGCTGAGCTTGAGAGCTCAATTTATATTGATTTGCATATAGGTGTAATTCTGGGAAGAGTTTGGGAGTGGCGACAGGTGTGTGCATGTGCGTTACTTTTCACTCTGACCGGGATTTATGGAGCGGAAGAACGTGGAAGTTGGCATTTGCACAGAATTATGCCTCTGGATTTTTTTGTGCATATGCACGTTTACACCTTTGTACTTACGCCATGTTTTATTGTGAATTTTACGCACCGTTATGCATGAGGCTGCAGGAGCCTCCTCAAATTCAACAAATTTTGTCAATACAACTCCGTTTTTTACATAAGGTACATAAATGGCCCAAGAATCTGTGACCCTTTACCCTATGCCAAGGTTTGATCCATATATTTAAAAAAAAAATTCACCTCCCAGGCGTATGTAGGCCTTGTAAAATGTGCATTTTGGCTTATTTATATGTTCTGCTTGTTTCTGGTAAGGTTCTTACCTGTCCCCCCGAAAGTCAAAGCCTAGCATGAGACATCCTCTTACTGGTGCACTTATGTTTATGTCCCTCTAATAACCAAGTCCCCTTCTGTAATTATTTGCCTATAATGAATGAATGGTACTGTATTTTTTTATTAATTTTATTGTAATCATTCCATACAAATCAATCAAGTTTTACAAAAAGTAGAATTGAGAACAAGTCGACCCCCACCCGAGAGAAACAGCATGGCCGACGGAGTAAAGCTTAAGGCTTGTAAACATACCTAAATTAATAAGTTTGATAAGCCAATAGAAATAAATGGAGAAGAAAAAGAAATGCAGAAATAATTGTTTCCTCTGTGCTTTAAGAGCTTATTCTAAAATATTACTGATTAGATCCTGCCATGTTTTGAAAAAAATCTGTACAGATCCTCTAACTGAGTATTAGATTTTTTCCAATTTCAAATAGTATAAAACATCGGTTTCCCACTGACTTAAAAGAGGAGAGTTAGGATTCTTCCAGTTTAGCAAAATCAGTCTGCATGCCAAAAGTGTAGTGAATGTAATCACAGTTTGTTTGTCCTTCTCCACTTTAAGCCCATCTGAAAGAACCCCAAACACAGCTGTTAATGGGTTAGGAGGGATTGTGAGACCAAGGCTGCCTAAAAGGTAATTAAAAATTTTGGTCCAGAATGATATTAATTTGGTGCAGGACCAAAACATATGACCCAGTGAGGCTGGGACTTGATTGCAGCATTTGCAGGTTGGATCTTGCCCTGAAAACATTTTGGAGAGTTTTAGGCAAGACAGATGTGTTCGTTATATAATTTTGAGTTGAATAATAGTATGCTTTGCACATATGGAACTCGAGTGAATTCTCTGCATTGCTACTTTCCACTCCTTTTCTGATATATTGATTAAGAGATCTTTTTCCCAGTGTCCTCTTGGATCTTTGAAAGGGAGGGACTATAAAATAATTTTATATATTGCAGAGATGGTGTCTGAGTCCTTGAAATTGAGCAATATTTTTTCCAGCATGGATGAGGGTGCAAGATGAGGAAAATCGGGTAGGTTCTATTAAACAAAGTTCCTAATTTTAGTGAAAGAAATGTGTAGCTGGAATGTTACATTTGTAATGTAATTGTTCATAGGATGCAAAGATGTTGTCTATGTAAAGATCTCTAAGCAAGTTAATCCTAATTTTTTTCCAGATATTAAAAACTGAATATGTTTGCAAAGGTTGAAAGAGATGGTTCTCTTGCAGAGGTGCCACAGATAAAAGCTTCTCCATCTTAAAATGCTTTCTACATTGGTTCCATATTCTGAGTGAGTGAAGCACAATTGGGTTATTAGTATATTGCCGATAACTTGCATTTATTGGGGCACAGAGCAGGAAATATACAGTAAAGAAGAACTGCAGGATTTTACTTCTATTGCGGACCAGGGGCCTCATGTATAAACGGTGCGTATGCACAGAAATGTTGTGTAAGAACTTTTCCACGTTCAAATCGCGATGTATAAAACCTACACTTGGCGTAAAGCCACGCACTTTTCCACGGTACCTCATACCTTGTCGTACGCAAGTTCTCCACTCAGTTTTGCAGACTGGCGGTACCCAGCGTTAAAGCAATGCTACTGTTCCTGTGTGGTTACACCTTATTTTCCTGACGCGGCTTTATAAATACACTGAAACTAACCGCATATTGTTTATTAGTGTAATGCATCTGATTGTAATTAACTTGTAACAACATAATGGTCCAGAGAATAGCCATAGTATTCCAAATACCATTACTGCTTTAGCATTGTTACTCTCACTGCACCTTCTTCTTCTTCTTTCAGTTGCTCCCGTTAGGAGTTGCCACAGCGGATCATCTTTTTCCATATTACTCTCACTGCACCACTTGGAGTATTTATATCACTGTATCTGAGTGTGAGTAACAGCAACAGCTGATCGGAAAGAGAATTATCGGTATACAGCTTCAAGCACATGCTACCTCAGCCAAGGCAAAATGTTTCAAAGCCTTTCCTGTATGGACGTCGCAGTTCAGAAACAGTTTCATCCCAAGACCTTTAAACGTACTTAATCAAGTGTTCCTTGTCGAACTGTTTGTACTTATAAGTACAATCACCCCACTGTAAACTTGCACTACAGTTATAATATTGCACAACCTGAGCCACTTTATAAAGTGTGTATTTACATATGATGACGATATCATTTTTAAGATGAAATGCAGCAAAATATGTTTATTATATGATACAGATAAAACTTTAACTTCATTTAAATAATCTATATTCTTCACTGGGACTGTCGTGAAGGATAGAATAATTAAACATGTACTACGAAGATATTTCAATGTTCCTTAATCTTTTGAAGAATCGGCACTCTAAGCTTACAGATGGCTTGACGTCTATTACAGAGCTGATTGTGTGGCGATCGGTTACTTGGAGAAAGAAAAGCAAGGACTGCAGGGGTGGCTACTCCAAAATATATTGAATATAAAACAGAAAGAGAAAATAACAACACATCTAAAAACGCAGCGACAAATTTCGGCAAAAGTTAAATGCTTGTGTCATGAGCACGAGGCGGCTATGCAGTGTCTGCAACGGACGTGGCCATCCACCGTGCATAAGATACCATATTGACATTGGCGGATGAAGGGGCCACTGATTCTTCCTCTGCCCAGGGCCGGAAAAAGCCTAGAGCCGCCCTGAGTACTGCTGCAATAAATTATTTCATCGAAGGTCGCACACAATCACTGCGCCGTGAAACCCATGTTTAATAACGTGCTTTAACTCCTCTCATCAAGAAAATGATATCACGTATACATCTCAGTATTTTAGTTATTCAGAGAGCTGTAATATCACGAATGTAATGGCTTCTGTGTCCAGTTGGAGGAAGAGAGCCGGTTTAAGAAGCAAGTAGTGATTCACACACATAGAGCACATAGAAGAACACATACAAAACAAAGCATTTAACGTGCTACTTTAATTACGATGTGATTTGAGAAACTGGTTAATTAAACGATTTTAAGATGAAGTTTATGATGTTCTACTTTAATGACAAAATAAACTACATGATTGAAGCGGAAATTTCGAGACTGAAGTTGACATTTCGTGCTTTTTCTCCACTGTGTACCTTTTTTTTCTCTGTACCCTAATAAGCTTTCACATGACACTCAGACAGTGGGCTACAACTCGCCTTTTCACAGCGACTTTAATATGTGACTTCTTTTTTATTTTCGGCACTGTGCGACTTTGTGAACGTGAGCTTTCAAGTTTCTTCAACACACTATGTCACTCGATCAACTTCCTTTTGTTGATTATACCACGGTTTAATTAAACAAATAGTATGTTTTTCCTTTGCCTCCACTTGGTATTCACTGAAATTCTTATATTTTCCCCCGTGCTTTTCCCATTGTCTTTTCACAGAAGGCTGAGCTTAAGCTATATTGATTTGCATATTCAAAGAGGCGTAATTCTGGGAGAAGTTGGGGCGTTACATAAAGTGCGCGCACGAGCGTTACTTTTCACGCTGATCGGGATTTATATAGCGGAAGAACGTGGAATTTGGAGTACGCACAGATTCCTGCATCTGGATTTTTCTGTGCGTAAGCACATTTCGGCTTTTGTGCTTACGCCATGTTATAGTGTGAATTCTACGCATGGTGTTATACATGAGGCCCCAGGCCTGTGTATGTTCATCTATTTGTGTCCAGGTTTTTATAGCTTGTGTGTTTGCTGCCCAGTAATAAAACTGAAAGTTAGGTAGAGCCATGACACCTTCTGCCTTTGGTCTTTGTAGGGTCGCTCTTTGGATACGTGGATGTTTCGAGTTCCAAATAAATGAGGTTATTGTTGAATCTAATTGCTTAAAAAATTATTTATTGATGTATATTGGAATGTTTTGAAATAAAAGAAGAAGCTTAGGAAGAATATTCATCTTAACAGTGTTAATTCTTCCAGCTAGAGTGAGATGAAGGGTTGATCATCTATACAAGTCTTGCTTAATTTTTTCCATGCAAACAGCGAAATTTTGTTGATAAAGAGCTTTATGTTTACTTGTGATGTTTACCCCTAGGTATTTAAACTGTTTTGCAATGATAAAAGTTAGGGTGTCTAACCTAATATTATATGCTTGAGAATTCGCTGGAAAGAGTACACTTTTATTCAGATTAATTCTGAGACCAGAGATCTTTTGAAATTCTGTGAGTGCTGTTAAGACTGCAGGCTCAGAATTTTGTGGGTCTGATATATACAGTACCATATCATCTGCATATAGAGAAATTTTCTGTTCCAGCACTTCTCTGATAATCCCCTTTATCTGATCTGTATTATGACAGTGATCCACCAGTGGTTCAATGGCGATTGCAAATAGCAGCAGTGATAATGGGCATCCTTGTCCGGTACCATGTTCTAGTTTAAAGTAGTCTAAACAAATGTTGTTCATACAAATTGAAGCTTCTGGATTGGTATACAGTGGTTTGATCCATGCACAAATGTTTGGGCCAAACCCAAATTTCTCCAATGTAGTAAAAAGGTATTTCCATTCAATCATGTCAAATTCTTTTTCTGCATCCAATGATAATAAAATTTTTCTGGGGTGTTTGACTTACAGTAGTTGGTGAGTATATTACATTAAACAGGTGTTGAAGATCTATACTAATAAAAGGCAAAGCCCTCACTGACTGACTGATTGACTGACTGACTGACTGACTGACTGACTCATCACTAATTCTCCAACTTCCCATGTAGGTAGAAGGCTGAAATTTGGCAGGCTTATTCCTTACAGCTGACTTACAAAAGTTAAGCAGGTTTCATTTCGAAATTCTACACGTAACGGTCATAACGGTCGATAACGGTCGACAACGTCCGCCATGTTGAACTTTCTCATTTATGGCCCCATCTTCACGAAATTTGGTAGGCGGCTTCCCTGCACTAACCGAAACCGATGTATGTACTTATTTCGATGGTATGACGCCACTGTCGGCCGCCATATTGAACTTTCCAACGTCACCAATTTTCAAACTTCCCGTGTAGGTAGAAGGCTGACCCCATCTTCACGAAATTTGGTAGGTGACTTCCCTGCGCTAACCGAAACCGATGTACGTACTTATTTCGATGGTATGACGCCACTGTCGGCCGCCATATTGAATTTTCCAAAGTCACTAATTCTCCAACTTCCCGTGTAGGTAGAAGGCTGAAATTTGGTAGGCCCATTCCTTACAGCTTACTTACAAAAGTTAAGCAGGTTTCATTTCGAAATTCTACGCGTAACGGTCATAACAATCAACAACGTCCGCCATGTTGAACTTTCTTATTTACGGCCCCATCTTCACGAAATTTGGTAGGTGGCTTCCCTGAGCTAACCAAAACCAATGTACGTACTTATTTCGGTGGTATGACGCCACTGTCAGCCGCCATATTGAATTTTCCAACATCACTAATTCTCCAACTTCCCGTATAGGTAGAAGGCTGAAATTTGGCAGGCTCATTCCTTACAGCTTACTTACAAAAGTTAAGCAGGTTTCATTTCGAAATTCTACGCGTAACGGTCATAACGGTCAACAACGTCCGCCATGTTGAACTTTCTTATTTATGGCCCCATCTTCTCGAAATTTGGTAGGCGGCTTCCCTGCACTAACCGAAACCAATGTACGTACTTATTTCGGTGGTATGATGCCACTGTCGGCCGCCATATTGAACTTTTCAACAGTCTTTGTTACTTATGGGCCCATCTTTAAGAAATTTGGTACACGGGTTCCCAACGGTAACTGAATCCTACTTACGTACATATATACGTCCATAGCCTGCAGCTTGGTCACCATGTGAGGTGGCGTTGGGTCCCCCATCCCAACGCCTCCCACGTTGTTGGCTGCCTGCCTATATAAGGCCGTCCATCGCTCCAGTCTCTACATTCCCTTCCTTGCTTCGCCACGGGATTCATGTCTCCCTGCTGATAACTACAGCCTTTTTGTTTAATCCACGGCTTCTCCGCTGTTTTATTGTTTGTTTATTACAATTATAGTTATTGTATAGGTATTTTACACTTACTTTACATTACTCAGGTACCCATTTCCTTCATCATTCCAACCCCAATTACCATGTCTATCGAGGTAATCACCATCGATCAAAGAACTGTCACTTACCGAGTGGTTTCCATGCCCGGAGATGGCACCTACCTTTTCCATTCTCTGTGTTACATATTGCACGGCCATATCAGGCTCACTCTTGATATCCGGAAGAACATTGTGTCTTATGTATTGAATGACTGGGACAGGTTCAAGGTGTGGACTGATGACGGTACAGGAGATAATTATACTACACAGGAGCACTAGAAGAGTGAAATGCTTAAGCCCTTCACCTATGGTTCTGCATGTGAGTTGATGGCTGCAGCTGAATTGTTTGGTTGGTGCTTTCAAGTGTACCGAAATGGCCAAATATTTTACACCTTTCGACAACCGCCAATGCCTCTTAAACATCTTACATTCACAGTTGACGATTTCAGTAGTGGACACTTGATGTTTATGAATGTTTAAACTCTCAAAAGCTGGATGTGAAGTTATCGATGAAACCGGTTGTAAGCTTACAACGCTTGACAGATGCCGAATGTCACTTCAACACAAGTCCTGCTAATACTGTCGTAATTGAAATAAACCATGAACCTCAAACTGATTATGACAGCAGCAATCCAAGCTGTGAGATTTGAGACAAGATTACTGTTCACATGGCCAACTGTAAGTTGCATGCTCAAGAGTAAGCTCAGCGCACAGCTTGGTCATGTTACAACCGGAGGGCCGAACTGACAACATGGTATACAAAGAGATCCTTAACAAATAATTATTGGCATATTTTCCCTCAGTTTAAAAAGGTTAAATTTTCTTCTTAATAAAAATTTTAATGCAGTACTTCGCCGCTGCGAAGCGCGGGTATTTTGCTAGTTGGAAGATAACTGTCGACCCTTGATAAATCCAGTTTGGTCTTGTGATATTACCAAAAGGAGCACTTTCTCCATCCTTCTAGCTATGATTTTTGAGAGTATCTTAACGTCATTATTCAAAGGTGAAATTGGTCTGTATGATGCACATTGTAATAAGTCCTAATTTTTTTTAGGAAAAACAGTGATTAATGCTTGGCGAAACGTTTGAGGAAGAGATTGATTGTCTCTAGCTTCTGTAAATGTTGCTAATAGGAGGGGAGCTAGCTCAGCGGAGAATTTCTTATAAAATTCTGCAGGGTAGCCATCAGCGCCTGCTGCTTTCCCGCCATGAAGTGACTTTATAGCATCTAGTAATTCTGATAACACCAGAGGTTTATCCAGTTCCTCCGCACTAAAAGTATCTATTTGTGGTATCTGTAATGTATCCAGAAATGTATTAGATTGTGTGCTGTCTTCTTTAAACTCAGTAGAATATAAGGATTTATAGTAGTCTCTAAATGTGTGCATTATATTTTTGTGGTCGATGATTTTCCTGCATCACTTGCACTCATACATTTGCTCCCCATTTCTCTCTCAGCCGGAGACGATGTAGAGGACCGTGGTCCTGAGGAGTCTGGGCTTTCGCCCATATGATCCAGGTCAGTCTCTGAAAGGTCATACCTTGAGCTTGAACTTGGACTTGTCGGTCTAAGCTTGGATGTAGGTTTAGTTTTCATTTCTTTCTGAACCCCTTTCTTGTTGGCCATGTTTATATATGCTTGCATATACTGTAGTAGTACCCTCAGGTTGGATAAATACAGGATATCTCAGGATAATAAGAAAATAATATGAAAAATAACACCGCTGCTACCGGAGCTCCGCTTCAGACGTCGCAATGGACGAGACCAATCAAAATGGTACTGTATTGATAATTTGAAACGTTATATAATTATTTATTTCCCTGAGTCCTCCTTTAGTAAGGTCAGCACAGGCTTTAGTATATGCATTGCCATGTTGCTGCTCATTGGAAACAGGGGACATGTATGTGTGATTTCAGGGTTTTAAACAATTTACGGTAAAGGCTGCACATTTGCTGGTGCCTGAAAAATCTAGTTAATGAATTATGTATTTTTTTGTTTTAGTGTTAAAAAACTGCAGGTCTGGATTGAGTATGGCCTAAATGCAAAATCTAGTTAGTGGACATTTGTTTGGGTTTTATTTTTACCCAGTTTTGCTATCTCTTACCAAGCATCAATTGTTAGATTCTTGTCTGGCTAAGATAGCCATGCTGTTTACGGGTCAAACTATTACATGTCTGTCTTGTTTCCTGGTGATTATTTGTACTTTTCTAAGTGGTGGCCATCTAGTTCATCTATCACTATGAGCAATGCCAGTCTGGCCCTCGTAAACCAGCAGACTGGGTTACTGTGGGCATTCTCCTTTTTCTGTTGCATGTATAATATGTTCACCATTAACCATTCAACAGCTATTTTGTCAGTGTTTTTATGCCTGACTTCTGTGCTGTCGGCCTGTACTGTTCACCATAGGCACTGATAATTGAAAAAACAATTTAAAGGTCTGTTTTGACTCCTTCTTATTCTGACTGAGATTCTAACTCTAATTTGACCAAGATGACTTGTATTGTAAAGAAATATTTTTGACCACAGCACCCATTATTTACAGCTTAGTTTAAACCCTGCTTAGAAGATCTCATTATAGAGTTACATGCAAAACTCAATTTGTCAATTATTTCTGTCTCTCTCCACAATAAACAAAACCTGTCTATCCCTCGGTTATTGACCTGATCATGGCTAGCAGTTGCAGAAAAAGCAAAGGAAAAATGGTTTGTTTGTACTAAACACAGTGCCAAGCTGCAACAATTTACCAGTAAGTGTGTAACTAGAATGCATATGGCATGAAAAGCTCTAAAATTCCATAGAATTTTGAAAAATATAGAAAATAGAGATTAATTACAGTAACCTTATTACATTAATGAGAACATGCCTTGCCATGTATCAAGAGAATGATGTGAGAGTGAATGCCAAAGAAAAACTAGCTCCTTATGAATAAACAAATACAAAAAATGTGCCACCATGCTATAAAGAGTGAAAACACTGACCATAGCAAACACTCTAAAGCCATACAGTAAAACAAGGACACAAACGAACATAGGCACTGTGGGAAAATATAATTTGGAAAATGTTAGTAAATAACTGTCTTCCTAGCTTGCATTTACTGAAACACACCCGTGGTATCACATGCTAACACTATATACTACCTTGGTGATGTCATACTATGCTGATCAACGTGCTTGCCTGAAATAATTTAAGATCAATAAATAATGAATTTTAATAAAAGTTACCAAGGAAAGAAAAGAGTGCTTAACTAGCTGCTAAACAATTTGTGGTTGTTTGTAAATAAAAGAGGTCTGGCATCAATAAACTTTTTAGGTTTAAGCATTTGTTTAAATCTAATTTAATACAGTATATAGCTGGACTTGTCAAGATCTGGGGTGTATGTGAACATTTACCATATTTTTTTCTGTTCTTCCCCTTTGCACAGATGTCTATTTGGCTCCGTCCGTGTAGAAGTGAAACAGAACAGTGAAGAGGGCCATGCCCGGCTTCCTATTTCTGACGTCACACTTCCCCCTCCCTTCGGCCCGCAGCCTCCGTCTTGGATTAGAGCAAATATCTCAGTTCTGAAAGTGAACTATGATTCTTAGCGCGATGAGAGAAGTCGCAAAATCAACTAGAATGTTCAAGCAAATTATAGAAAAAAACCTGATCTAAATCCGTTAGGTAGTTCTCTCGTGAAAAGCAGACAGACATACAGACAGAGAGATGTTGGATTTTATATATTCTGCTCAAAAAAGGGACACTTTCTAATCAGAGTATAGCATCAAGTCAATGAAACGTCTGGGATATTTATCTTGTCAGTTAAGTAGCTGAAAGGGTTGTTAATCAGTTTCAACTGCTTTGGTGTTAATGAAATTAACAACAGGTGCACTAAAGGGGCAATAATGTGATGACCCCCATAACAGGAATGGTTTAATAGATGGCGACCACTGACATTTTTCCCTCCTCATCTTTTCTGACTGTTTTTTCGCTAGTTTTGCATTTGGCTATGGTCAGTGTCACTACTGGTAGCATGAGGCGATACCTGGACCCTACAGAGGTTGCACAGGTAGTCCAAATTCTCCAGGATGGCACATCAGTACGTGCCATTGCAAGAAGGCTTGCTGTGTCTCCCAGCATGGTCTCAAGGGCATGGAGGAGATTCCAGAAGACAGGCAGTTACTCTAGGTGAGCTGCACAGGGCTGTAGAAGGTCCTTAACCCATCAGCAGGACCGGTATCTGCTCCTTTGGGCAAGAAGGAACGGGATGAGCACTGCCAGAGCCCTACAAAATGACCTCGAGCAGGCCACTGGTGAGAATGTCTCTGACCAGACAATCAGAAACAGACTTCATGAGGGTGGCGTTAAGGCCTGACATCCTCTAGTGGGTTCTGTGCTCACTGCCGGGCACCGTGGAGCTCGACTGGCATTTGCCATAGAATACCAGAATTGGCAGGTCCACCACTTGCACCCTGTGCTTTTCACAGATGAGCGGAGGTTCACCCTGAGCACATGTGACAGACGTGAAAGGGTCTGGAGAAGCCCTGGAGAACATTATGCTGCCTGCAACTTTGTTCAGCATGACCAGTTTGGTGGTGGGTCAGTGATGGTCTGGGGAGGCATATCCATGGAGGGACGCACAGACCTCTACAGTCTAAACAACGGCACCTTTACTGCCATTAGGTATGGGGATGACATCCTTGGACCCATTGTCAGACCCTATGCTGGTGCAGTGGGTCCTGGATTCTTCCTGGTGCACAACAATGCCCGGTCTCATGTGGCGAGAGTATGCAGGCAGATCCTGGAGGATGGAGGAATTAATACCATTGACTGGCCCCCACACTCGCCTGAGTTAAATCCAGTAGAACACCTCTGGGACATTATGTTTTGGTCCATCCGACGCTGCCAGGTTGCATGTAGACTGTCCAGGAGCTCAGTGATGCCTTGGTCCAGATCTGGGAGAGATCCCCTAGGACACCATCCATTGACTCATTAGGAGCATGCCCCGACATTGTCAGGCATGCCTACAAGTATGTGGGGGCTATATAAACTACTGAGTACAATTTTGAGTTGCTGCAATGAAATTTCAGCAAAATGGACTAGCTTGCTGCATCATTTTTTCACTTTGATTTTCAGGGTGTCTTTGAATTCAGCCCTCTGTAGGTTGATAATTTTTCAATTCCATCAAATGATGTGGATTCCTTTCCTTCCTAACACATTACTCATTTCAGTATAAATATCCAGCATGATTTTTTTTTCCATTGAGATCTTAAGTGTTTTCAAAGTGTTCTTTTAATTTTTTTGAGCAGTTTATATAGAGATGAGAATTGTGGCAAAGCACACTAAGGGAGGCAAGCACCAGCTACTAGTGCTTTGTTTAAACATATTGTTGTGCTTCTGCGCTTTTCTAATTTGCTTTGTGCATAGAATATGATGATTAAGTGTTAATATAAAGAAAACAGTTTTCTTCATTCTTTTCCTTGGTAATTGTAATTCTTTTCATTCATATTTTTGTCATTTGTATTAATATTGCTTAATAAGCAGTTCCCCCTAGATTTTCAAGCTGGTATGTCATGGAGTTCACTGTGACAAGTGCCATTCACGGAGCCCTTTGTGTTTTTCTTCAGACGACTCTTCTGCTGGTGCTTTGATAATACTGATCTAGACGGTGATGATTGAAATGTCACACCAGAAAATAAATCTACACCCTATTTTCACTGAAGGGATATTTTGGTAAAAAAATGTGTGTGGTTGTAGATAATTTTCCAGGAGTATTGTTTGCTAAATTATTTATGTCTGCTTTGATTAAATGGTTCTGTTTTTCCTATCCTCTTAATATTATAGTGCAGTGCCAAAGCTGCATCCATATGCACATACCTAGTTATGAGACCAATATTGAATTACCAATCGAAGTAACCTACATTTATTTGCATGTGCCAGGAAACTAAAGTACAGACACACAGAGGAATAATGTGCATATTCCACACAGTCAAGGAGGTGTCAGGATTTGAAACAAAGATGCTGGAGCTGTGAACCATCTGTTCAGTCTTTTCTTTCAAAGTGAGTGACATTTCATTGATAAACATTTTAACTTAAAACAAGGTCAAATCTAGGATTGTAGATGATGTCAAAGTGCTGTCTCAGTTTGAAGACTACATAGAGTATGCTGCTCTCACGTTATGCAGCCTTTTGCTGTTAAGCACCAAAAACCTGTAATACTTAACCAACAGAGATATGCCAGGCTAACAGACAAAAATCTAAAAACCCATTTTATTAATTTGCTTTTCCATTTTAGTTGTAGTTTAGTTTCTTCATGGATTTGCAGTCTTTACTAATCTGTACTTTTCTCTGCTTTCTTTTCTGGTTTTCTTTGGTGGTATGTGGTGGCACCACCACCTGATTAAGGCACCATACAGTCACCTGTGATGCTCAAATGAAGCCAGTTGCCCCAGCTGACTACTAGACCTAATGCATCAAACCCTCTCAGAGAAGCCTGGAAACAATGAGGTATGACTTAAGAACAATTATAAGTAGAATATCCGATTGGTCTGTGTGTTTTTTTGGCCTGGGAACCCCTGCAGTTTTTTTTTTCCTCTATGCTTATGTTCTCCTGGGGATCTGACCTTACCATCACACTCATCTTTAGAGATTTAGAATATGATAGTGTATATAAGGACTATACCATCCATCCATTATTCAACCCGCTATATCCTAACTACAGGGTCACTGGGGTCTGCTGGAGCCAATCCCAGCCAACATAGGGCGCAAGGCAGGAAACAAACCCCGGGTAGGGCGCCAGCCCACCGCAGGGCACACACACACACTAAGCACACAGACTAGGGACGATTTAGGATCGCCAATGCACCTAACCTGCATGTCTTTGGACTGTGGGAGGAAATCGGAGCACCCAGAGGAAACTCATGCAGACACGGGGAAAACATGCAAACTCCATGCAGGGAGGACCTGGGAAGCAAAGTCTCCTAACTGTGAGGCAGCAGCTTTATCACTGCGCCACAGTGTCGCCCCTATTCATTATTATTCTTAACATAATTTTTGTTTTCTTGCAACTGCTTCTTTGATATCTTGTAAAGCACATTGATCTACATCCTGTGTGTGAAAATGCACCATAGGAAAATGTTTCAAAAACATAATAATAAAGTGCTGTGAATTTGAGGATTTAATCTCAGTCTTCTAAATGCATTTAGTGCTGCTGCTGCATTATGTGTACAGTCAAGAAGATGAAACAGAAGCTGAAATTTTTACTTTTTGGACTTTATTCTATTTGCTACACTGCTCTGCTTACAGCTGCTATGGAAAAAGTATTCACTTACTAATATGGAAAACTATAACAATGTACAGTTTAAGCCACAACACATTCAGTGAACACTGAAAAGGTCTGAAGATGAAAATTAATTTTATTGCTTCTATTGTAAAATTCTCTTACGTTGCATATATCTCCTCAACCTTAAGTAAGAAATTTATTTTTCACCCCTCTCTTTCTTCTTTAATTCTGATTTATTATCTTTCTCAATGAGTTTTAGATTATAACCTTGTACCTTTTGTGTGATCTTATTTTTCTTTTTTGCCTGTTTGTTTTGTCTAAAGTATACCTTTAAGAATGGAAAAAAATAACTCAATGTGACAAAGCTTTTATATTCTGCCTCCAGACATGGGCCCTCTGTTAGCCAAGAGAAAATAATAAATATTTCATCAGTGAAATTCTTTTCAGATATGACATCCTTGTTGGTATCTCCAGTAGCCTATTATGCTTCTTGTCTCCTTCTGCCATGCATTGTATCCTCATAGTAAATTTTTGCCTCTGAATTTTTTTTTCCTCAGGTTTTACATTTTCCTGGAATTTTTTGAAAGTATTTGAAAATGTGTTTTATATAAGGTGGTATATGGTACATTATTATTTCTAGGAATCATCTCGCTAATTGTAATCATTGTCTAGGTTATGAAAATTCCCTTTGCTATTGTTGGCTAATATGTTGTTTTAAACATTGTTACACCATTTATAAATATACTGATCTCTTTATACACAGGGTGCCACGCTGTTTTGTGCCTTATACAGAAGCTCTCTCTCACTCTTTTTTAATGGGATTACTTTCTTTTTTATTAATGATTATTCACCAATTTCCTATATCATTATAACTATTGATATTAAGATTTGGCCTCTGGCTTTGTTACTATTATTCATAAATGAATTATTAAATAAATTACATGCTGTTATCATTGCAGATGCTGACCCAAGTGGTGAAGCTGTATCAATTGCCTTTGGGACAAGCTGGGAACTTGAAAATTGTCAGAAAGTGTTGGAGAGGATTGAAAGAATCTGATTGCTACCTACTTCTATAACCCCAGAGAATGTAAGGAACACCGAGAATGTAAAGTGGGATATAATAAATGTTCCCTTACTCAGCTGGTAGCACAGTGATCACTAGGTATGGGTATTGAAAACCAGTATTAACTCTTTTAGTGGGGATGTCAACTTTTGTTACACAAGGGGTTGAGTGCAGATGTCGCCTGGGGTAGAGGGTCGTAATCATTTGTAAACAGTCACAAAATTTGACATTACATTTTAGTTTCACTCTCTTTGCTAGAAGGAAGCAAAGAAGCTTTGTTGGTTTGACCAACATTCCCTGTGCTCGCGTGAGAAGTGACAAGCAAACAAAAGCAGAAAAAGCATCAACATCTGGCAAAAGAGTGAAGCAAAATACTCAGTGAGCGTTGTTTTGCGTATTATTGCTGAATTGGACTCTGACTTGTCAGACTCTGATTCTGCTGCAAGTGATCTGGAGATCAAGATCAAATAAGAAAGTGAGGTACCGGCATCAGCTGATCGTTCCCCTGCTGATCGTGATGCTAAACATGTTTGTGTAGCTGATGTGCCTACAACAATGTTCGCCTGGGAGGACTGCCACTTACAATGACAACCGGTACAAACCAGATTGCATTGCACTGCGATGATCTCCACCACAGTTTGAAGACAGCAAGGCAGACATCCCACCACTGCCACCCCTATGCAGCAATTGCCACCAGAAACAACAAACAAGCAGCAAGAGCAGCCAGAGAACCCGCAACAGACGATTTATGTTGATTTATGTGTGAAACCATTGCTTTGTGTGCTTTTTAGAAAAATGAAATTTTTGAAAAAATATTTATCCTTGGGAGAAAATGAAAAAATATAATCAGCCCTAAAAGAGTTAAATTGGTAGCTGTTCCAGACAATTCAGAACCAAATAAACTCCTAGAAAAATGCTGCTGCTATTGGTAACTTTGTAAAGTTAATTCATTCTAAAATTAGCTGCTTTTTTTGACTATACTACAGGCATTAGACGATCGCGTCTAGTGGCGTAACTACGTGTGTAGCCAACTATAATCTGTCTTTTGTAATTTTATTTTAGTTTTAGTTATGAACTTCCCCAAAATCAGATCTTGTATATAGTTAGTACTTTACCGATCATATTGTAATGATCTAGCTGGAGATTCAGGAGGCCATGTGGCTGGACAGCTACTGAGTACTGTGCTTTCAGAAGGTGCAGTGTGATATGCAAATGAAACACCTCAGTGGTATGATGAGGTGGAAGCAGCATGAGAGAGTGGATACAGGGGGGAAGGTGCTGGTAAAGGTTGGGGGAGGGGGTCTAGCTCAGCACTTGTGTTTACAAGTTTGGAACAGCACAGAGTGAACAAGCAAGGAGAAGGGAGAGAGAGCAAAAGAACCCTGTGCTTCAGGCTGTAACACTGAAGCAGAAGGTGAACAGTTTAAAGGAGTTAAACGAGTCTAAATGCAATTAGAAAGTTGAGGCGTCTCCCATGGCTACAAAAGTGGAAATTCAGATGGAAGGCAAATAATAAAAGGTTCATCAGTTTCAAACTAGAGGTCTGCATTGGACTGCGCCTGCACACTTTTGCAGTACTCCATCCTGTGCCTACCTACTCCCACATAAACTTAGCCTCATTTGACCCGTTCCCACCAGCACCCTAATAATTTTGTCTTGCTCCCGCCGCAGAAATACATTGCTGCCATTAAGAAACAAAAAATTATGTATGGTTGATAATATTGTTTAACATGATCGCATACAAGTAGAGGACTGTAGCTTTCCCTTCTTTGTCCTATTTGTCCTTTTCACTTTTTTTGCGATGATTCTCCTTAATCAATATTTAATATGGATCTCTGATGGGACTTAGTTTAGATTTTTTCACAGAAAGGAACAGAAAAAATCAGTGTAGGCAACATGACTGATTAAGGTTTTGTAATTAGGTAACTTCTTATTCAATTTGGAAAAAAAGTATGATCTGTGTTATTAATTGTAGTATATTGTAAGTCTGGACTTTTGGGGATTCCATAGTAGTAAGGAATTATGGGTATTGGAGAGCTATTAGGAAGTAGAGAATAATAATAAGGCTGTGTAACGTGTACTCTGAAAATCATCTTAGTAAAAGGACCTGTTAGTTTACTACTTTGAACCTGTCTCCATCTTCTTCATTTTATTAGTACAATATTATTGCCTATAGATATAACAATAATTGCTATTCATTCCAGTAAAATGTGACACTCTGTTCTGACACGGAAGGTATGAGTTGGCATATTACTGCTAATAAAGAATCCCCACTTTCAAAAAGCATTGGAAATTTATAAAATAAGTTTTAAAAAAAAAGTCATGGTACTTTTGCTTATCAATACAAGCACATTGCAACTGTGCTTGACTGTGAATGTACTGGCAGACATCTTGGTGTCTGCTCACTAGCTCCAAGTGTAAAGAGGGCATTACTGTCAGTTGTCTAGTGAACTTCACTGCAGTCATTGATTTAGTGCAGTTGAATTACAAATTATTACAAATCTCTTTTTGTTTCTGTGCATTTGCGATTCTCCCCTCCTTCTATATCAGGTATATAAAGATATAAAAGAACAAGCTGATAAATGTTGCTGCTTCATAGAGCATATGGATTGGAGTTACTACCCTTATTTTAAATGTTATTTTCCATTAATAGCTGTATTAATAATAATTCATAGTTGATTACATTTATTATTTAATAGGGATAGGGGAAAAGGTTTTTGTGGGACATCCTGTCTTATTTTTTGTTTGTTTCTGAAAAGGCATTCTACTCTATTTGTTGTTAAGGATATTATAAGAACCAGTCTTAGAAAGTAATGTTAAAGTTAAATTTAAGTGTTTGCTTAATTTCAATAATAGAATATCAGTTTCTCATAGCTACCTAGAATATGGTATAGTTTTTTACCCCCTGTAAGTTAACATGAGATAGAATTTTCTTAACTTTATTTGTAAATTAAGCTAGATAGGAAATAGTCCATGCTAGCAGTAAAACTATCTTTATATATAATCTTCATTTGGATCTTGATCTTTGTTTGTCCGTGAATGAATTAGAAGAAGCACTAGATGGCAGTAGAGAGACAGCTAAAACATAGGCATTGCATTAAGAATCTCCTCCAGGCTTATACTACTGAAGACTGTAGTACTC
This sequence comes from Polypterus bichir lapradei, assembly GCA_026402145.1. NCBI lineage: Eukaryota > Metazoa > Chordata > Cladistia > Polypteriformes > Polypteridae > Polypterus > Polypterus bichir. Next base: position 12,241,606 of record JANRMT010062794.1, on the reverse strand, counting down.
CAGTCACACCTCAAAACACAGACATTCAAACTAAACAAATTGTTGTGCTTTAAATTAACTAAAGAGATCTTCATTTAGATCTTGATCTTTGTTTGTCCGCGATTTCCATGCATGCGTAGACAACCTTCCAGTTTAGTACGTTGTTGTTACTCACGGATTTCAACAATGTGCCGGAATAACGAAAGGGGTGGTGGACAGTGTTACGCTGGTTAGCTCCTGAGGCCTGGTTAGAGAATGAAATTTTTGAAGATAAAAGGTATGTGCCTATGTTACATATGAATAAAAGAAAGACAGTGGGTAAAATGAGTGACAAAGTAACAGCACATTGCGGAAATTATTATTGTTACGTTGTAGCCGGCGAGTGCCGCGCGTCTCACAGTTGTACCGTGCCTTGCTCACATGTCAGTAAAGTGATCCCTATTTATGCTTTAAAGAGCCTGGATACCTATGTGTCCCCCTTTTATAACCATTGCTCCGTGTATTTTGCCTTACTCTTTGGATTGCCACAAAGCAACCTGCGAGATTGGAGAAAGGTTGAGAAGACATCGTGAGAGGAAACGGTAGCGTCGTGAAAACGAGACGGACTGTGAACGGACAGAAGCAGAAATGCTCCTACACCACCACATAATTACGATTCGGACAGTGATTCCGAGTAGGCTGTTCCTATCGAATCAATGTCAAGGGGTTTTCTTTTGTAATTTTGTTTCCCTTATAAAAAAATCATAATGCTGTGCGACGAAGGGCCCAGTTCACGACTGGCAGCCGCGTTTAAACAGGGAGCCCTTCACAGACAACTTTAACATGCGCAACGTAGTTGGGCGCACATGGCTAGTTAGATATGTTTGCAAATAGGAGATGGCAAACAGTTTTCTGACCATGCTTAAAGTGCCTGAAGTACAACTGTATGACCAAACTCAGAGAAACGTGAAACGAGATAAGTAAGCATTAAATAGAACTCTTTAAAAACAAACTTTTGTTTAATATCATTACATAATTTAATCTTTAATCCAAACAGCTCATGAAACAATTTAGTGAGTTATAATTGCAAGATAAAGTTTGTATGGGAACCAGTACCCCCTCCAACAGTTAAAGAGCACAGTTGAAGATAAACTACACAGCTCATCATCTAAGCCAACTGCTGCAGCAGCAGCAACTTGATCGTCAGTCACACTTAAACTTCCAGAACTCGATGAAATTTTACAAATGCTTTAAGAGCTCGAGTTCAAAGTAAAAGGCAAGAGCATCCAACATTTAATGTAAGCGCTGAAACTCCGAGTGACAAGCAGCACTTGTGGGATATAAGTCAGAAGCAAACCGAAAGTCAGAAGGCCGCTCTGAAAAGTTATTTTCCACAAAAATAAAACAAAACCTACACATAAATACAGGCCTTACATAACAGTAATTTAATTGTTTTAAGGTTGAAAGACTGAAAACTGTTGTTATTGTGAAAATCTAGAAATAAAAAAGGGAGACAAATAATTTGGTGGACAGCATTTTAAATCCTAATGACCCAGAACAGGCATGAAAAATTGAAAGGTCAACCACCAAAAAATAGCTCTTATGATTCTTGAGTTTTTAACTAGATAGAATTCAATTCTTTTAATATTTTGTATTTTGATTTTGGCATTGAGATGCTTGACATGAATATAGAGTTCTGTATTTATGTAGCCCCAATACATATTTCTCCACTCCCATGTGTGAGTAAGTGAGGGTTAATATAATGTTTGATATCAGCTACATGTGTGATGTCAATCGATTCCAGTCTAGTTCCCTTTTGAATTTGGTAATTTACAGATTCTAGTTTCTAAATGATTTTTGCTGGCCCGGTGTACTTCATTGTTAGCTTGGTGGAGAATTTGGTGGAAGCATCAAAGAAGTAGTGTGCGCTAACCCGGACCTGGACTCCCATCACAAAGTGTACTTACTGTGCTCATCCATGCAGAAAGCAGTCATGGTTTTCAGGGTCCTGTTTATTCTTTCTGTTACATTAGCCAGGGTATAACAGGCAGTGGTGAGCTTCTTCTTCACTCCCTAGGTGGCCTAACATGTATCAGCTGTTGCAGTTGTGAACTGTGGACCCCAATCTGACACAATAAACTTTGAAATCCCCAGCAGGTAAATAACATTTTTAAGGCTAGGGTATATCTTGGATGTTTTAGCAAATAGCTGTATCCATTTAAAAAAAAAACAAAAAAACATCCAACCACCATCAGGACGATCACCCTAGTAAATGTTGAAGAAAATACGCTCTTGATGATCACAGACTGTAGTTGTTAACAAGTTTGGTTCAACAATCATTATCAAGAGTGGTCCACCAAGTGAGCGCCAGGATCCTTAAGAATATTTTAATGCACCCAAGGCATGAAAGAATGTTATGATAGTACACAGGGATACATTCTTTAAGAACTACAGCTACTGTTTTGACCCTCCAAGTCCAGCTGGAACAAACTAATGTTACTCAGCCTGGAAGTGTACAAAATAAACCCACTTACAACAAACTTTGTCTATTACTTGGCTCAGGCCCTGGCATACAGTACTGATGGATAAGGGGCAATATATTTTATGCAGGATCAAAAGCAAGTTGGAGGACAGACAATGGGCTGTGGGAATGCATGCTAGTTCTTTCGGTTCTGCCAACTTAGACTTAGCATCTATAATGATGAATTCACAGAACCCACCAGGCTAACAAACGATGAGAGAGTATGTTGAATATTTTGAGTTCAACCCCGCCAAGGAAATGGCACCATTTAAGTTAAACACTCTCTCTCACTCAGAAGCAGATAAGTTATATTTGGCATTATGCAATGCCTGGGCAGCATAGGCAATCATTGCTTATTCATTTTTCCTCTTCTGAATGAGCATAGCACAGAGTCTGATGTTGCTTTTATCTGTCTAGACATGGTATGTGAGCAATGGATCAGGTTGAGTCAGGAGAAGTTGAGATTGCAGCACAGCTTTTAACTAATTTATTATCTCTTGGAATTTAGCTTTCCTATTGGCATTTCTTGAGATCACAGAAATTGAATAAGATGAAATATGAAATGACTTTTGCCCAGACCTATTTTTTTAGTTATTTAACTTGGTAAATAATTCTGTTGTTCAAAGCTCTTTTTCAAACTTTAGATTATGCAGCTGTGACATATTGGTTCATAATAAAAATTTCCCCTTGAAGTTTGATATACTTTTCTTTTTCTAAGGAATATTTTGTACTTCAGTTATGTGCAGCTTTTATTATAATGACCAATATCCAAACCCTGTTATAAATTAATCTGGTGTTAACACAGAAAAAACGCAAATTGGGGAAAAAAGTAGACAAACTGCATAAAAATTATGAAACACAATTAAACAACAAAACATTCATATACTTTCTTGTATTATTTGGATGAAATTTGTTGTAGAAGTAAGAATCCTATTAATTTGGCATTAAAGGGTAGCAGAAGGTTGCAAGTGCATAAAGAAAACTTTCATGAGCTATTGATTCTACAGCTTTAACATCTTCTGGTGTGGCTCAGTGCACATTATAGTTTGTATAGGTCAATGTGGATCAAAGGCTGTGGTTTTCCTGGGAATCATGCATACTCTGAATTATTGTAAACAAGTGTTTTACCGGCCTTTCAAAATTCATTAGTGCAAACATCAGATACTGGGTACATTAGACTAAATAATTTTAGAGTAAAAAAATAAGATACTGGACTAAAATAATAAGATCAATGAGAAGAATTTAATAAACACAAATCCTTTATTTAAATTTTGTGAAAACAGATTATATAAATAAAACAGCATTTGTATAGAAAATACAAAAGAAATTATGAGTCAAGTAAATTTAAAAAGTCTAAGTAAAATAGAAAATAAAATGCAAAATAAATTAAGCTGCACATGGTAATAAAAATAAATGCAAATACATTTTAATATTTTTTAAAATACCCACACAACGTGCATATAATGGAAATTTAAAAAAATAAGTCTCGTAAATATATTACTATAACTTTCAAAATTACTGTCTGAAGGGCCTAAAACCCAAAGTGTACATCTTGCAGAAGGCAGAACACACAATATATGAAATGCACCCTAAACAGGTAGAGAACAAATTGAACTTAACTAGCACCAAGTTCATCTTTATCTAGTGGTTTTCAGCTGCCTCTGTGATCTTCAGAGTTTAGCTGGTTCATTGTGAGACTCTCGCGTTTAAGCTTCTGCCACTGGCCGGATGATCAACTTTAAACCAATGGTTTCTCCTATTCAGATTTTTGGCTTTTAACTATACTATAATTTTTGTTTTACTAACAGATTTGTTTCCTTTTTCATTCCAGATAAGTTACCAATTTTCTTCGCTGCTTCTGCAAGAGACGCGTGTGAAATGCTCCTTCTGATTGTGTAGTTATTTTCTAACCCATTCTAATTAAGCAACCCCATATTTAAATGAATCAATATTACAGATTGTCTACTACTTACTGTACCACCATCCTTTCCTCTTAATTATGTTATTTCTCCTTTTTGCTTTCAGACTTTCAGACGTGTAAATGCTCTTCATAAAGTTATAAAAAAAAATTTGCTGATTGCATTTAACGTTACAAAAAAAAAGTAATGCTCATCACCAAGACTCTCGCAATGGAGATTGGGGACACCTTGTTAAGAGGAGGTTGCGGTGGGGTCTTCCTGTGCAGTTGTAGTGTGCCGATGCCAAACTTTAACAGACTTCCCACAGATTTGTCAATGCAATGAGTACCTATGTAAATGGACACCCTGAGGAACCCCCTTGTTGCTGTACCTTTGACAGGATACTATTATTAGTCACATTTTCTCTTTACATCTTGATTTTTTTCTTAAATCACAAAATATCAGAACTGTACATTCAACTACAAAATAAAAATAATGGCAATGCACTAAACTACAAATTAAATGAGTTTGGTCAAAGTGATAAAGGCAGATTAAAAAGTATAACATTAAATTTTAAAATTCTAATGTTGCTTTTACAGTGCATGACAGGTGCATGCTGACTGTAACTTTTTTTGAGTACAAAAAAGCTTCATACGGGACATGGGCAATATCTTTAGGTTATATACATTGAAGTTAATAACAAAAAAAAAAAATGTGCAAAAACATTCCAGAACAAAATAACTGCTGAACTAATAAAACAAATAAAAAAAACTCACTCTTTAAAGTATGCTATATTACTTACTCCAAGTATTTTGTAGTGATGGCTGAAAAAAAAAAAATCTATGACTCTAATGATAATCCTCTATGAATATTAATGTGATGTTGGGAGGTGGGTCCACATTTCAAATGCTCCTCCTCTGAACTCAGCTATTTAATCAATAATTTTTCACCTATTTGGCCATAATTAGCATAACTTTTAATGCAAAGTCAGGTGTTGGCAGCCTGATTTGCAACTAACAAATTTCTCAGTCATTCATTGAACTTATAGAACCTGGTGAGCGTTGATGGAAATTTCTAAAGGCTAGAGCCAAGATTTGCTGACCAAAACCAGTCATCAGTGATGGTGGCTCCATAAAATTTAAAGATGCAGACCCCCGTCTGTAGCATCTAGCCAATGTATACTGGAGTGTGGTGTGCTTCCTGCTTTAGAAGTCTAAGACCAGTTCCTTGGTATTGCTTAGATTAAAGAAAACAGTGCTGCTTTCACACCACTGTATCCAGAAGACAAAATGTATCTTTGTAAGTGGTCTCATTATTGATAGACTATCAGGTTATAAAGGTGTTATCATAGGTTCTGTCTCACTGTTAAAAACTCAGAAATAGTACATTTGCTTGGCAACTGCTATATGAAAAATTACTATTATGACCCAACTTGACAATGATGTTCCTTAAGGCCACTTTTTTGGCTTGCGAGCTACTTTTAAAATGACCAGGTCAAAATGATCTACCTTTGTTACTCCGTTACATTTACTTGAGTAACTTTTTAAAAAAATTGTACTTCTAAGAGTAGTTTTACTGCACCATACTTTTTACTTTTACTTGAGTACATTTGTGAAGAAGAAACGCTACTCTTACTCCGCTACATTGGGCAACACTCGAATCGTTACTTTTTTTCCATTAGATAAAGTCTGACAGACAATTTTCAATCTGCTCTGTGTGGCATATGCTGTCAAGCTGCGCACACGCCTTCCATTGCGTCTCCAGCTGTGACGCGAGGTTTTGGATGTTCCCCAAATCAAGGCGCTGCAGCTTTGAGGACAGATGTTGCATTTTTCGTTTGAAAGCATTAACTGAGCTAATCATATTGACCATGGTTTGTTCTTTTCCTTGCAGCTGTAAATTAAGCTCATTCAACATGTTGGTCAGATCGGAAAAAAAATGCCAAGTCTAGCGGCCATTGATCGTTAATAAGTTGCTTGTATTCTGCATGTTTAATGACAAGGAGACACTCCTTTTTCTCCAACAAGGGTTCTTGAAATCTAAGAAGGAATTTATCCCTAGCCATCCGCCTCAACAAAGGCATCTTTTATCATCTCTCGATCTTAGCAGGACTACTTATACTTAATGATCGAGTGACTCACCCGGAATGATGCTTCGGTGTGTCTGCCTTTGCTTTTGAATTCAGCCGAGTGAAAAATGATGGCTTTCCGATTAACTGCAATTTTAGTTCCCTCTCCTTTCTCTTTCTCAGATCGCTTTTTGGAAGGAAGTCAGTTTTGTAGTTTTTATGAACAGTTCGAAAGTGCCTTTCCACATTTTCCTTCTTTGGAATATCAATGATAGATTGACAGATCAGACAAACGCACTTTGATTGTGACATTGTGAGAGAAAAAAATCATCCTCCAATTCCACATCCAGCCCATAACCAACGTTTTTTTTTTATAATCCCTTCTATCAATCGATATAAACTGGAAGGCTAATTAGATCACAGCCAGAGTTTTGCAGTAGCTTGCGCGTTTGATCGTGCGTGCAGGATGACCAGTGTGTTAGAAGAAAAGAGATCTCAGACTGGCCGCCCTGTATGTCAATCAAGTGGCAAATGCCATAGGGAGGATATATGAAAAAAATTTTTGAATGCAATGTGATCTACCTGCACTATCTTTCCGATCTACCAGTCGATCGCGATCAACGTATTGGGCACCCCTGCTTAAGGCTTTAGCCAAATGTTTCCAAATGTTTTAGTCCACTGCATTTATGGGTCAAGGATTAAAAGTGACACTAGTCAAGGATGTACAGCTATCAATAGAAAGAGAGAGAACTAGGTAACTGGAAAAAACAACAATAGAAGAAAGATAACTTCCCCGTCTTCCACTCAGGGTATAGAAGAATAGAAAACTGAATTACATCTTTCTTTAGACAGGAAACGTTTCTGTTTTAACAATGTGTTTACAGAGATTATTGTAGAAATGGAATACACATGAAATGCATGTGTTCCAAATAACGATCTATTATTTCCACTCTAAAACTCCAGCACTTCACTCCCAGATAATCAATCAAGGCATGAGCTGGGAGAACTTTGTGCATGTTCAGCAGCGGTTGGGGGGCTGGGGGGGATTTAATAGCAGGCTGCTTGCTGCTTGTCTTTATCGGCACATTTAAAGGACAAAAGACGCTGACGGAGAGGTAGGAAAGGATTTGAGGTGGGCCAGATTAACGAGTTTTCTCGTAGGCTCTGGTAATTCTAGTGCTAAACACCAGTCAATTTTACTCCAACCACTTTAATTATAAGCCAATTCCTGTTGTTAATTAAACCTATCATTTAATTCTGTGTTTTGGTGGTGGTCTCATTCTGCCACACCAGACATTTCCAAACCAGCTAATTTTCCTTTTCCTAAAAACACAATATTGATTCTTAAAATCTCAAGATCTATCCCGTCAGTCTCTAGCCTGCTCAATTACATTAGGTACATTTTTTTTTACTCATCTTCATTTTTGGTGTTTGATCCAGTAGATGTCGCTAATGCACCTTTAAAGGCTTTCTATGAAAAAAACACTTTACTATCTTGCATAAAATGGTGTGTCCTCAAATGAAATTAACGCATACAGTTAAATCAGATGTGTGAACTTATTACGGATTCATACAGTGCAGCGGTAAAGAAAAGCTGGTTAAAAACAAAGCCATATGTAAGCTGTGCAACCAACTCAGAAGTTATGCATTGCTGTATCAACAAATTTGAGAAACCTTTTATCCCAGTGTCACCCAAATATTTAATCTCAGTCAACATCTAAACAAGTAAAACCTAAACGATCTGCACTGCAGACGGCATTTAGGTCCATGCTCCCATTTAATTTCCCTCATGCCCAAAAAGTTATAGATAAAAACTGATTCTGTTAAGATACGGGACCCTACACAAATGATACAGTTTTTGGAGCTGTGGTATGCTATACTAAATAGAGTGAAGCAATAAGTAAAGTTATATTACCTAGGTTTTATGAGGATCTTAAGCAAAGCATCACCACATCTTTCATGTCACTACATGAAAAGCAACTGGGCACCTGTGGTGGATGAGATACAGATAAGAGTACTGAATGCCAGTCACACCAGGAGTAACCTCGCTGCTAAGACAGCTGGCTGTTCCAAAAACTTTTCTAGCATTTCCAATGCGCTCTTCCAAAGAATTTTCTAGCATTTCCAACATGCTGTTTCATTATAAGATTGCAAAAATCCCAAGTTTTCTGTGTTGGCAAATACAATAAACATGGCTTCTCTTTAAGTATGTGACTAGCTGTACTGCTTCAGTGGAAACAATTTGCAATGCGCCTCACTCATTCAAGCAAGTAGGCAATTGTTGGAATTTTCCGAACAGCCTGTGACACCAAAGTTAATGCGTGTGCAAAGCAGCAGACGTGAAGTATGATCTGTGTCGTACAGCTGATGGAGGTATTAGCTGTGCTGTCAGTCACGATGGCTGGTTCTTTGTCTTTTATGTTCCATTCATCCAACACCACTGTCAACATGCATCAAATCTAGAGCCTAGTTTTAAAATGCTTCCCTTTTGTCTGAGGATGAACTATCAGGACATATTTACAAGACTGATTACACGTGAACAACTGAAGTTATGTGTAACCTGTACATTTATAGAAAGGCGTGAGTCTTCCTGTGGTATGTTTAATTTTGACTAAGATTTTAATTGTCCACTGGGGAATAAATTTGGCATAAATTTGGCAGTTTAAACAGTTTACTTGAAGGGTGTTAACATGGAGATTGTAAGACAAACAGGTTACTGAATAACAATAGCGATATACATATATTTTATATTAGTATTATTCACTCGATGATATAGAGGTTTTATAAAGTAGATGTCATTGCATTGTATTAAAACAAGGAGGCCCCCATAATGTGTGGTGATACATGATAGTTAAATTATCGTGAATTATGAGTGAGTGTAGTGATTTTTTTTTTTAAAAAGAGCAGTAATATTTTGTTCCACATCTTGCAAATACTGATGTTTACCGCTCATTACTAATCAAGTATTGCTTCTTAAATGTCATTCCTTCAAATAAAGTATTACAGAAATTAATCACATTTTATTAATGTTCTATTTGTGTTGTTAATTAATTGCTAAAAAACCCAGCTCTTCATGTATATATTAGTGCGTGCCAATTCAATCGAGATGAAAAAATAGATATCAAATCAAGGAACTGTGGATCAGAATCTAGTCAAATTGGGACAACAATGCCAATACCCAGGCCTGCTGAGCAGATGAACAGTACCAAGACATTTTTGGTGATGTCATATTCTGTATCTCATAAAGTTTGTTGGCTAATTAATGAAAAAAGCAATAATTAAGGTGTCCTTGTCCTAAATAGCAAGTCAATTAAAATTAAGGCAAGAGAGTTATTTAGCAGCAATAAGAGTCAAATGAAAACCTGCAACCACAGTACCACTCCAGGACTGGAGTTCTGAAACCCCTGGGCTAATGTCTACAAAGAGAAAAAGTGATTAAGAAAGGTGATACTTGGTAAGCAGACTTCCACAATAACTGGCCTCCCAACACTCAGAACAAAATGTTATTTTGGAAGACACATTGAGACAGTGGGTTTGATTTGTTTGCCTTATTTTCTTCATTAAATCAAAAGACACAGAAAGCCTTAATGATCACATAAACTAAACTTTATTTGGGACATTTCTTGGAGTAGCAAACACCTAAGAAAAATGAGCAAAAATAAAGCATTTATTTCTTTAACCGCTCTGGGCAATGTGACTGATCCATTTTGAATGACGAAGCTCTTTTGTTCTTTTAGCATTTTTACAATGTTTGTTGGTTTTTTTTAATCATTTTCCAACCTTGTTATCTGAGCAATGGACTCCCAAGATAATGGGTTACAACTCCAAGTGGATTAATATTAATTGAACTTATATCTGTACAAAAAAAGAAAGAAACAATGAAAGGATAATGCACAGACATACACTGTCTGTTGTGTGCTGCTCTTGTGAACCTTTCTTAGCCTCCATTTGTCCTGTTAATGGTAAGCTTTTCAGATTCTTTCAGGTAACATCTAACCTTTAGCTCCTGTTCAAGTCATTTTATAAAAGGTTTAGAAAATTGATTCTATAAAAAGGAGAGAAGGGATAACATCTTTTATTATTTTCTGTTTTCACTAATCCTCAGGTACAATAAAATATTTCATTGACGTCAGTGACACTGTCCATTTGAAATAAAACATCCATAAAGTCAGGTAGCACACAGACAGCCATAATAAAGCAAACTATATATGTTAATTGGAGGTAATCCAGAAAACATCACAGATAATATGTTCAAATATTACAAAAAAAAAATCAGTCTATTTTGTTGAAGTAGATATGTGTACCTTTCTGTTTAAGCTAAAAATAAGTCATGATTTCAGCTAAGAGCCAAAAATAATGGAAATACGGTTACAAGAACAGGCAAATCATTAGAGGCTTATGTTAATACCCTGCCAATATAAGGAAATGCTCAATAAAATGTAGACTTACATTGCTCTCTACAGCAATCCATGAGTGTTGCAGTAAATGCTTTAGAAACGTTGCCTGTTTACAATAGGCAGCACAGCCATTCCGAATGTAAGAATTTATTACAGGCAGTAATAAGGACTAACATGATTTTAAAAATACTTCAAGAATTAAATTCATTTTATTTGTTTTAAAGAAGTACAACTTGTTTGCTGCCTACACAATACAAAATGAATGTACTGTATAACACCAAGTCCACCAATAACTGGCTTCTTCTCAGCTAAGTTAGTGTATGTATTATACACATTTACACACACAAACAAACTGCATATTAACACATATTTTATATATATATATATATATATATATATATATATATATATATATATATATAAAATTATATTTATTTTATATTTTAAATGCACCACATTTAAATGAACCAGTAACACTGGACTGGATACAGGATTAAAAGTATGACTGTCTTCAGCTTTAATGTAACTGGAACATAACCTTCTAAAGTTTTCAATACCAGCCATTGGTATGTCTTTATTATACCTTTGAGAATATACTCAATACATCTTCAGTAGTATTTAGCCACAATCCTTGGATTGCCCCAAATATCAAAGGTCTAATCCAAACAATGCAGTTACATTAGTTCAACAGAAACAGTATAGTAGGGCCTCTTTTAACATCATTCAAAAACACCTTTGGCATGTTACTAGCAGACTTCCTTCATTATATACTCGGGAAGTGAATACCTCAGTGTCCCACTGTCCTTAATTTGAAGCACTCTCAGGACAAGTAACTGGAAAAATGAGTTTTTTTGTAGTTGTGCCCTCATGGAAAACATCCCATGGACTTCTGACTACCTTCTGGTATGTAGCTGCTTGTGGCATCTGCCTGAAAAGTCAGAAGAATGTGTATTATGACCTGGATTTTATTTGTAAGCAATTTTATAGTTTGTCCTTCGTCTCTAAAAACAATTGAAACTATGGTGTGACAGTTTTAGTGGTCAAGGAATCTGCTTGTCACGTTAGTTTTTGAAGCAGGCACATTTTTGCATTTAAAATTAGACAATTCTTCAGCACCATCTTGTTTTTGATAGTCGTCACTATCTTAAGCACCCATAGTTAGGGGCAAATTCATGGGTTGCCCGACAACGTTACTTGGCCCCGCCATCCAGGGAACACCATCAGCATAACGACTCATAAGCTTACAACCTGGAGCTCTCATTGTGTCCAACTTTCTGGATACAATCTAATACCTAGCATTGTTTTTTTCCAGCATTTCAACCCCTCAAATAAGATTTACATCTAATGTTTTGGTTTTATTTATTTTTCGTTTTCTTTCTGCTCCCAACTCAAACTTTACAGGATGGTAAACTGTGAAAAAATGTAAACATTGTTCATAGTCATTATTCAATTTGTTGTATTCATTTTAACTTAGAAATAAGATATTTGCTAACATTCTGAACTAAAATAAAGGGTAAACTATTGCCACTTCAACTGAAAGAAAGATAACTTTGCTTGTAGATACTGTATCAATCTGAATTGTGTTATGCAAGTATACAGATAAGTACTGAGACCAATACAAATTTAGAGGCATATGATTAAGGAATATAAATGCTCCAAGAAGCACTAGAGTTTCTTAATCCAAAATTACTGTACATTTTCCATAAGTTGAACATCTCATGCCCTTTATTTTCTACACTCTCAAAATAATTCTCATCTGTTATTAATTTTCTGTACACACTTATTCTTTATATATTGTGAGATGGAGTAGCAGTATATCCTAGCAACATCTAGGAAACAGGAACTAAAATGCCAGTACATGTGGATGTAGTAATTTTGTACTTGTTTTTGTATTTTTAAAGGTGTCACAAAATTGAGAACGGAGATTGCACAAGTGGTGAAACAGCTGAGGGGTAGGCAAGGCTGCAGGCATTTGTGGTATCTGGGTTGAACTTCTCCAGGCTAGTGGTAAGGCTGTCCTCCTGGCATTGCAAGCAATCTTTGCTTCCATTTGGGAGGCAGGAGTCATCCTAACTGATTGGAAAATGGGACTTCTGGAAAGGTAAGGGTGATCACCTGAATTGCAGCAACTACAGAGGGATAATGCTGCTCATGGTGTGTGTTAGGGACATCAATAGAATATGTGATCACTTGCTTACCTACCACTGACTAAAGCAGTCTGGATTTTTTGCCTAAGAAGTCTAACATCGACCTTGTCCTGACACTGAGGGTTTTCATCAAGCACAAACACGAATATCCACAGAGTTTCTTTGCAGCCTTTGTCAATTTCTATAAATCGTATGACTCAGTTGATCAAGCTGCCCTGTGGGATTTTGTGGGATTCCCCACCTGCACCAAAAAAGTTGTTGGATGTCAAGGCCGGCCTGTACACTGGTACTGTGAGTAGTGTGCAGAATGGAGGCAGAACCTCTTCGTTTTTTTACGCTTGATTCTGTGGTTTGTCAGTGGGGTCTTCTTTCTCCTAGTACTCTAATCAATGCTTGCATGGACTGGGTGATTCACTGAACTTTACTTTGCTGACGATGCTTTGATCTTCGCAAAGTCAATGGAGGCTCTGATCTGGGCTCTCAAAAGACTGAGTAAGGAGTCTGAGTCTCTGGGCTTGCGAGTGTCTTGAATAAAAACCAAAATCTAGCCCTTTAATGAACTCTTGGGTACAGCCATCAGCAGTATGTCTACCTGTGGAGAGAATGTCAACTTCATCAAGAGCCGTACTTACCTCACCAACATTCATGTCTCTGGTGACTCTTTCTATTAAGTCAGAAGACAAAATGGGTTGGGGGGGTGTTGCAGAAGGGGTATGGTCATGAAGTCACTGGAAATGGGTGTGTGGCGATCCCAATATCTATGCAAAATGACAAGGGTCCAAGTCTTTAGTCGCGGTGCTTCTTATTTTGGTATTTGGTTGCGAGACATGGTCACTATCCAGTGAACTGAGATAAAGACTGGACTCCTTCAGTACAGTGTCTCTTCAGAGAATCCTTGTGTACCAGTGGTTTGACTTGGTGTCGAACTATTGGTTACTCATGGAGTCTTGAATGAGGTACATTGCCAGCATCGCGAGGGAATGTCAGTTACAGCACTACAGCCATGTGGCACGATTCCCTGAGAATGACCTGGCTCGCAGGATCTTTATTGTTGAGGACCCAAACATCTGGACCAGGCCAAGCGGACATGCCTACGCAACACCTAGCTGCAGCAGCTTGATGGTCATTTCTGGAGGGCAGGACAGGACCGCATGTCTGCCTAGGGGATTGTTCACTGGAATCTCAAGCCGTTGCATTAACTGAAGGGTGCAGCAATACATACTCCCCAGCCTGACCTGTCACAAAATTATTTTTGGTTTGTTTTATTCGTATTGATGGCAATGTTGTTGCTAGTGATATAGCCCATTGTTATTAGTCAGTAGGCCACAGTATTCTTTAAATCACCTTAAACAATGGGTGGGCTTCTCCAGTAGTGTCTTAAATTGGTTTTAGTCTTATTTAGCGCTTAAAAAAAAATTGTTAGATGAGGCACATTTGACATTTATATAAATGCTGAAGACATATAACACTCAACACTTACATGTATCTCATTATCTCTGCTCACTCTCAAGCCATTTTTTTTCTCTTTTATCTGCTTTTAATAGATACTGCTGTTTGGATGTCATGCTACTAGTGATGGGTGAGTTGCAAATGATTAGTTTTTTTTGTTAACGTCTCTGTTCAGATGAATCATGTGAATTAATTTTCAAGCATTAATCACTGGAGCTCAACAGTAGTTCTAAAGCGCATGCATGTCCTGCGTGATGTCATCATCATCTTTCATTTTACAGATGCATACAGTATATACACATGAACTGCCCGAATAATGAGTTGCAATCATCTTCACTTATGATTCTTTTGGGTCCGAACCATATTTATATTAGTGAATGAAAACTTTGTCACTGATGATTTTCTCATTAATCATACAAGTACAATACAGAAACACATTTACATTAAAATATATTGTTTGGCACAATTTGTGATCAGACTTGTTTTAAGCTGAATATATGAACGATAAAACATGCTTATGTCTCTTTGCACATTCAACAAATTACTCACATAAAACTAAACCTTATAAAAATATTATTCCTGAATTTTAAATCACATATTAATCAGATTACTAGGACATCATTTTTCCACTTAAGAAATACAGCAAAAGTTAGACCTCTTATAACATCGCAAGATGCTGAGAAATTAATTCATGCTTTTGTTTTCAGTCGACTAGATTACTGTAACGCACTCCTCTCAGGACTACCCAAAAACAACATAAATCGATTGCAACTAGTGCAGAATGCAGCTGCTAGAATCCTAACTAGGAAAAGAAAATCCAAGCACATCTTTTCAGTTTTGATGTCACTACATTGGTTACCTGTCTCATTTAGAACTTACTTTAAAATCCTGCTTATAGTTTACAAAGCCTTAAATAATCTTGCTCCATCTTATATTTCGGAATGTCTTACACCTTACACTCCAAATCGTAACCTTAGATCTTCAAATGAGTGTCTGCTTATAGTTCCAAAAGCTAAACTTAAAAGAAGTAGTGAGGCGGCCTTCTGCTGTTATGCACCTAAAATCTGGAATAGCTTGCCAATAGTAATTTGCCAGGCTAATACAATGGAGCACTTTAAAAAACTGCTGAAAACACATTACTTTAAAATGGCTTTCTCATAGCTTCATCTTAGTTTAATCCTGATGCTCTGTATATTCAATTAATTATCATTATTATTCATATTCAAAATCTGTACTAACCCCTACTTTCTCTTCTGTTCTTTTTCCGGTTTTCTGGGGTGGCGACCTGCACCGCCACCATATGATCAAAGCACTGTGATGTCCCTACATTAATGGATTAAAGGCCAGAAGTCCACATGACCGTCATCATCAAGTTTTTCAATAAGAACCCTGAATACAATGAGAACTGATTGAGGTCATTTATGTTAGGTAGAATGCCTAGAGGGGGCCATCGGACCTTACTTTTATTCTATGTTAATTAGTGTTCCCTTATCCATCTATTATCAAACCCGCTATATCCTAACTACAGGGTCATGGGGGTCTGCTGGAGCCAATCTCAGCCAACACAGGGCGCAAGGCAGGAAGCAAACCCCGGGCAGGGCACACACACACACACACACTAGGGACAATTTAGAATCGCCAATGTACCTAACCTGCATATCTTTGGACTGTGGGAGGAAACCGGAGTACCCAAAGGAAACCCACGCAGACACGGAGAGAACATGCAAACTTCACGCAGGGAGGACCCGGGAAGCAAACCTGGGTCTCCTAACTGCGAGGCAGCAGCACTACCCACTGCGCCACTGTGCCACCCGTGTGTTCCTTTATTTTAATTCTTATTTATTTTGTCTTTTTTCTCTTTCTTCATCATGTAAAGCACTTTGAGCTGCATTACTTGTATGAAAATGTGCTATATAAATAAATGTTGTTGTTCTAACTAGGGGGTTCACCCCTGCTCGCCCTTGCTCGCCAACCCCCCTGGCCTGCACTATGCACCAGCTACTTCACATCTCTGCCACTCGCGTTGTGAAGAGGGGGGCTGAATGTACTCCAAGGTGACTCGGTCGCTTCTCTGAAACCCCCCCCTTAAACGGTGATACAATGGGAAAAAATCGTTTTTTTTACCTCCTCTTTGTTCGATCAGCTGCTGGCTTGCTGCTGCTTCCATGTCGTGTGATCTGCATCTCGCATGGCGCTTCGAACATTTGAAAGCCTGTACAGCAGTTGTCCTACTCTTTCTTTAATTTACCAGGAGTGGTTAAATCTGTTGGCACAAAGTCTTGTCTCGCAGGATGTGAGTTCTTGATATTTTCTAGTTTATAATTTAAAAACAGAATAAGAATCTGAAAATCTAACAACATCACATTAAAGTTTGATAAATTCTGAAAAGAATGATATCAAACATATATATGTAGGTTTTACAATAAGCCTGATTTAATGCGTGACAAAAAATGTGACATAAAATCGTTGTACAAAATTGTTGCACTTTTAGCCTTAGGTTTTTATATATATATATATAGACAGAGAGAGAGAGTAGATTTCTAACAATTTGTTTTCAACTTCACTTTAGTGCACTTTTTTACTCCTTATTGGCTGCACTGGGCATGGGGGAAGGATTCAGTAATGTTAAATATATAATTATATATACACATCCAAAATGATTCATGAATTATTAAATTATATTATTTTTGTTGTGATCAGAGAAGGACCTCCGCCCATGCTTTTACATATGAGCCAATGTCAAATCCTAAAAATAAATCAAAAGAACATAAACAGGTTGTTCAAAAGAATACATTCAGTAAAGCATATCAAAATGCCAATCACTATATCTTGAATATGAATAGAGCAATACATACATTATCTTATATATAAATGTGTAAGCGTGGAAGTGTCTGGTCTGTAGTACGAGGCTACAGCATGAAGCTCAAAGAAAACGACTCAGTCACCAAAATGAAAACGCTAAGAAAAGAAAAACTCGCTTAGCCAGTAATACACAAGCAAGGCGAGCACATCAGCAAAACAAAACCACAGAGGAAAGAGAACCTTGCTTAGCCATTAATGCACAACCGATGCAATTCATTGATTGAAGTGCCAGAGTCCTTGGTTTCTAGGAGCCCGGGCTTTTTACAGCACTGGCTTACACGGCTAGTATATTCATATATATTACAGACAGACACAAATCTTCCTTTTACACCAGAATATAACATAGCTCAAGTCTCTATTTAAGCAAGAATAATTAACTTGAAATATTTTGAAAGGACCAAACCCATTAAGTAATTCACAGTTAATTCCCATTGTAAGGATAATAACAACAGGTACACTTTATCTTTGAAATTTATTAGACTGTTCTCACGAGTTTGGAGCTGAATCCTGTCTTTCAAGCTGCTGATCGCTTTACCCAGGTGTAAAGGTGTTAATTGTCCCTCAACTCAAAGTCGGCTGCCCTACATTAACAAATGACCTTCAACGGTCCGCCAATACTTTCAGTAGCATGCACATTAACCAAATCCAAAGCATCAATGTTCCTTTCTTGATTCATGGGAGCAACTGTGAAACTCACTCTGAGATATCTACTCCTACTAGAGATGGGAAAATGATACCGAAGCGTCAAAGCTTGTGTCAGTCAATCGGAAGCGTAGTGAGTCGAATCACTGTGTCACAGCTTGTGTCAAAACACCGCTGTCATGTGACCCATGACATTTGAAGCTTCGAATGTCATCAGTGCTTCACAGTGCATTTTATTGGTTTGACAGCGTTTCGTTGGTTTGACAGCTTTGGCGGTAAATTAACAGGTAGCCAATATAAAATGCATCATTCTCATTCAACAATGTTGGGTTGTGAGGTGAGAGATTTGGAGAGCTTTGCTGACAGATGGTGACTAACAGTGGAAACAAAGTGCCAGGGACCTAAAAAATATTTTGTTGTAATGAAAATTTCATTGTAATGAGATTCTGTATTTGTCACTATAGTGCTTTCTTTAACTTGCGTCCAGGCGTCTGCAATCATTTAAATGGTTTCTTTGGCGTTAATTTTAATCTTTTCCTCTCTACAAGTTATGCTGACGAGAATTTTTCTCAGCATTTCCTTGCGATACACTTTCAGGGTGTGAATGATGCCCAAATCCAATGGCTGAAGCACTGCTGTGCAATTGGGTGGGAGGAATTCAACGTGAACATTATCTAAATGTTCAAGCATGTTATGGGCAGCACAGTTATCAATCATAAGCGGAATCATCCTTTTATTCGTCTTCATATTGTGAGGTTTCTGAACTCTTTTGGGATCTCCCCACCCCCCACCCAACAGAAACGTCACGCTGAAGTGCGTCCCGAAGCGCGATTGCCGCGTCTATGTAAGATTGCTTGTCTGTTGCCGGGGCAGGGCAACAGCAGGCTCACAGTGGTACAGTGAAGCTCCACAGAAGCGAATCCTAAAAGATGGGGGTCGTGCTATAAGTCCCTTTCTTACACGCCAAAACACGAGCCTGAGTCTCAGTACTTTAGCAAAACCAGCTTTATTCAGCTTGAAACAGGTACAGCATGGTTATTTATTGTAGCGTGATCTGCCATTCTCCTATACACAGACACAGCAGTCAGACAGGGTTGTGACTAGAATTAGTGGCCTAGTAATCCTGTTCCTTGCATTTACAATGTACCTTGCATCACCCATTGAGATCTTTTCTGTTTTCTTCAGTGAATCTCCGCAGCAGAGCTGTGAGGCTGCTGTTGCCATGGCAACAGATAAACAGTCTTCCACAGACGTGGTGATCGCACTTCGGGACGCTCTTTGGTGTGTCATCCAGTTGGGGGAGGTCCCAAGAGAGTTTAGAAACCTCATATTTTGTTGAATGAGTACCACAGTAATAGGAATGTTTTTTGAACAAGCATCACTGAACCACATAAAAACTTCTTTTTTGACGTGATCAAATACAGCAGGTCGCATACGTTTGCCACCCGAGATTTTTCTTCTTTTTTTGCTCAGTCTTTCAAGAAAGTTAACAGTGTCGATGGCGAAATTCCAAATTCACTGGCAGCGTCTTTTTTTCTTTTTGCTGGAATTGAGAGTCACAAAAATTTTGTTTTTTTTCTAATGTGAGCTGTTGTCATTTTTTCATGTCTGCTGTTTCTATAGGAGGGTGACATTGAGTTAAATTTCAATGGATGTTTTTCAAAAGTTGATGAGCAATAAGCAAAAGGTATCACTGAAAAGCACAGAAAACAAACACAGCAAAAAAAAAAAAAAACAGTATGAGGAAAGTTCAAAGAAAGAATTTTGTTTTACAGTGTTTTTGTTTGGGGATTGTTGTGAACAACTGAGCTGCAACTACAGACCTAACTGCTCTGTGAATAATTCGTTCAAGCATTTCAAGGTCACTTTGTTGTAATGAAAGTATCTGCTGAATGTACTTCGTAGTAACAAGATTTCTATAGACTCGTGTCATATGGGGAAACTATCGGGACCATAATAATACTTTGCTGTAATGAAAATTTTGTTGTAAAGATATTTGTTGTAACAGAATTATTACCTGTAGTATAAATGGACAAGGACCTTAGCAGAATAAAATGAACACATGCTTTTCTGACCTTTCTGACTGGTGACATGAGACTGAAACAGTAAGTGCTGCTTCACTTGCGCTCTTGAGAGCTTGTCTTGACCTCAGTTAACCACCAGATGTCGCAGTTCATACTGGGGCTTAGGTTTCAAAGCTTCAAATCTTTTTCGGCACAAATAGAAAGTAAGACTCAAAGCTTCATGAGGCTTCATTTTCCCATCACTAACTCCTACCTTTCAAAAAGCGCGCCTCCTCTTTTAAAAGAGCGCATCCCATTAAGTCACGGCACAACATTTCATGCAAGGACGCACAGGCCCAGTTTGACCCCACCCCCTCAAAGCAATAGCCTTCAATTATATAGTAGCAGGACATATGCTTTCAAAGAGACAAGGCGTAGAAATGGACAGCATAAACATAATATGCAGATCTGCTGCTAATGTATAATGCATGAATAGCAGGCACAAAACTTGAAAAATAATAGCACATGAAAGATAAGGGTAATCTGTATCTTCAGTATTTATTGGAAATGAAATATAAGAAAACGATGTTTTGCTTTTGAAAATAGCACCAATGTAATAATTCAAGGCTTACTTATGAGGCATTTGCTTTAAAACTTAATTCATTGATGTTTTCTCATTAATATTCTCAACTGATTATAAATGTATAATAATTTTAGTTGCAAATGAAAACAAGTAGCAAATGCGTAATTAGCTGGCAATTTCTATTAATTTTCATTTTATGAAGTGTTTGTATTTTTTCCTTTGTTGTTTTTGCAAGTGAAGCATGACAGCTGCTTTAAAGCTAGACTGTAAATCACCAGTCCGACGCAGTCTGCCACTTAATTTTCACCACGAGACAGAAACATGCACAATGCAATCATGAGCAACACATCAGTATCTCTAGTTATAAAAAATGGGCAACTTCTAACATTAGCTGACAACTTCTTATAAAAAGTGCCCTGGGAGCCATTCAGGTTATATTAAAATACAGAAAACAAACATTTACTTTAAAAGTCTATTGTTTGCAACAGGGCACAGTTCTATTCAGCATGCTCTTTACTTCCCAGATCCCAGCTAATTTACATATTGTAATAAAAGCAGTAAAGGCAGAAATCAGGCTTTGGCAGGGCTCCAGTCTTTCATAGGCTTAATGAAGTGCAGCCATGAACAGTCTCACATCAGGACAGTTTAGCTGTGCCAATCACCCTGACTGCATTTGAAGTTTGGAATTCACAGAATAATCTACTGTGTTGTCTATTTTATGAACTGGTTTTAAAATTCAAGTATTTTATTATTCTTTTGCACTGTGATAAATGTTTAATATAACCTACAATATGTGATAAATAGTGCTACTTTTGTGAGTTTACCACATGGTTTTCAACCAACAAATCAGTTGTTTTTTGCAGGTGTTTTATCACTCACGTTCATGATAAAAATCAAACTACTGTGTAATAATTAAGCATGCATATAACAAAGAAAAAACAATGTGAGATAGCTGTTTAATGTAAATTGGAGAAGTAACATAAATAAACAGTTAAATCCAAAGACAAAAAGAAAAAACAACAGTCTTATTAAGAAAGAAAGACAACTCGTGTTACTCGTGCTATGTTACTTATTAGAAGGGTGGAGCTCATAGCACATAATGCTGTTACTTGTATATTGGTGAAAATTAATTATAAATACAAGAAAAGGCTTTAGTATGTGAAATTAAGGTGACCTAAATGTTATATGTTGTTAAAGTAAAGAATTTCTGTAATCTGTGGACAATGTGGTGAAACAACAATGCAAAAATCAGTTCTAAAATGAAAAATAAATCAACCTTAGGAACAAAACCTTTAGATGCTAGTGTCTATCAGTCTCTTAAAAGCTAGAAGATTGTCATCTGTCTTTTTCAATTTCACATTGTAGTTAACAGGGGCAGCACGGTGGCGCAGTGGTAGTGCTGCTGCCTTGCAATAAGGAGACCAGGGTTTGCTACCCAGGTCCTCCCTGTGTGGAGTTTGCATGTTCTCCCCATGTCTGCATGGGTTTCCTCCAGGTGCTCTGGTTTCCTCCCACAGTCCAAAGACATGCAGGTTAAGTACATTGGTGATCCTAAATTGTCCCTAGTGGGTGCTTGGTGTGTGTGTGTGTATGGGCTGACGCCCTGCCCAGGGTTTGTTTCCTGCCTTGTGCCCTGTGTTGGCTGGGATTAGCTCCAGCAGACCCCTATGACCCTGTGTTAGGATATAGTGGGTTGGATAATGACTGACATTGTAGTTAACATTACTTTGTTCCATGGTTGTTATTACATTTGTAATGAGAAATTGTTTTTAATTAAGAGATAATGTTCTCACCACTTTCTTAATAATGTCTCAAATGGAGATTGAGGTTTTGTGTAAGATGGATTTCAACTTTCCATTATTAAAAGAATTAATAGTTATCTCAGACTGGATACGAATGCAAGCCCTTGTGTATTTTTACATTGTTGACCTGAATTGTTGTCTATTGCGTCTC
Source organism: Polypterus bichir lapradei (assembly GCA_026402145.1). Lineage (NCBI taxonomy): Eukaryota > Metazoa > Chordata > Cladistia > Polypteriformes > Polypteridae > Polypterus > Polypterus bichir. Next base: position 12,219,125 of record JANRMT010062794.1, on the reverse strand, counting down.
ATATAGATGTACTTCCTGAATGTTATTTTTTTTAAGTTTTTAAACTGGAAGACTTTCAAATTCAAAAATTGCTGTCCTAAATATATGTAATCACCTTGCAAATAAGAATTTCATTATACTCTGTGTATGTGACAAGGTTACCTTTATTAACCTATGTAGGTCTAGGAGAATTAGAGTTGGTTTCCAGTAAGTACTCAAACAGATGAAGGTGGCAATAACAGACCTGACAAGAGGGGGAGGTGGGGGGGGGGCGTTGTGGGGTTTAAGATTTCCCAGGCTGATGATTCATAGGGGTCCAAATCAGACCCCAATTTATTGCTCTCTGTTTCTGAAAGCACAAACTGAAAGAGCTGGTCAGTGCACTTTTGCATCCCTTCTCTTGAGTTTGCAACAACCGTCTAAGGTGTCAGATGCATTCGCCTGCAGTATGAGTGCCCAGCCAGGAGTGTACATTTTAAGCTGTTCACAGTAAGCATATGTTGTTTTGGCCATGGCCAAATGAAAATGCTGTGCAGTGCATTATTATTTATTATTCTTAATTATTCAACCAATGTCACTCGTTTAGCATCTCTATGAAATGTTTTACCTTTGTAAATTCTTCATCACTGCCCACACAAAAAATAAACAGAAATTTGTAAATATATTTATTTTGTGAGTTGTAATGAAAATACTTATAGAATGTTTTTGCTATTCTGTGCTGTGGCTATGCTGAGTGCCATTGTTTACACTGTTTTGATTCAATTTATGTTTTTGGTTATTTATTTATTTGATGTTTTTATTGCTACTATGCCTTTTACCTTTTCTAATATGTCTTTCAACTATTGCTCTTGTAAGCTTTCTGGTCAGTACTGGAGTTAGTCATCTTACACATATTATACCACACATATTTTCCCCTTTGTAAATTCTTTATTAGCTCTTTATTTATGCACTGAAAAAATTCTCTTACTGATTTTACATATTGGGATGAACTTGTCCTGTAAAGTTGTTTTAAAACACCTCCATTTCTTCTCAGCCATCTCCACACTTCCAAGTTTATCCCAGTTTAACTTCTTCAGACTTTACTGCATCTGATCAACATTTCCCCTAACAAAATTAAACTTAATGGTATCAGTTTTTGAAAAATACGCTATACCAAAATGAGGTGAAATTTATTATATTATTGTTGCTAGGTTAAATGGTTTGATCTCCTGTACCCCCTAAATTTTATTGTGATTATTACAGTATGATAACTCTAGACAGGTGTCTTCTCTCATTGGTGCTTTCACATAGCTAGTTAATATTTGGGGAATTAAAGTTCCCAATTACAATAATAGCATCTCTATACTTGTTTGTTTTTAATAACATTGCAACTAATGTTTGCACACACATGCACATAATTTAAGACATCTTTCCTCAATGTTTCCTAGTCAAATCTACTGTAAATATCTTCTCTAAGATGTGGCTCTCCATCCATTTAAACCAAGTATGCATGCAGTTTCAACTTTACATAAATCAATACTTCCTTGCTTTTTTTGAATGTTATTTTTTAAATTATGTGCACACATTTATGTTATACTAATTCCCATCCCACAAATTCAGCTAGGCCCTTGTTATTGCTGTCAAATCATAATTATGCGCAGCTAAATATAACTCCAACTCATCTGGTTTATTTTGAGTATATTTTTTATTATAAAAGAAACTGGCACTGAGTTACTGGCACTGTTTTAACACAAAGTGGAAAGTAGCATAAAGTATGTGCAGTCATCTCCAGTGTTAAAAGTCTTTGTAAAGAAAAGGCAAATAAATGCTGCTTGATTTTAAGAAGATTAGGGCTTCTTCAGCTCCAGTTTAGCAGCAATATAGATTTAATTTATATAACACATTTCATGATTTCTTAAGAGCTTCAGCATGGTGCTTAGTTAATTGAAAATCATATTATAATCTAAACAGTAGGTAACCCTTTGCATACTTCATAGCTTAGTTTACTTTGCATTTTACTTCACACAGCTAGACACCAACAATCTTCTCTAACTTCCATGTGAAATCACAAAGCATATTTTTCAAAGCACATTAACTGCATGTATTACCTTTCCATGTTTCTTTGTTTTTTTTTTCGCTTTCTGCCATCTGCTGCAGTGCTTAAGAGACAAAATAGCTACTGTGCACTTTTAAAGATGAATCTCTCAATTTTGTATAGACAAGAACTGCAGCTGGTTACTGTGTTTCAGACCAAAAATCCTGCAGGGCAGGGCTGCCAGTCAGCCTCACTTGCGTTACTTCAAGCTAAAATGAACCAACATTGCAAAAATACCCACATATTATAGACATTTTTACATTAGGTAGCATGTTGACAGTTATTTTCACCGTATTCCTACTATTCTGTCTGCTCCAACAATTTATTTAAAACAGTACCAAAAGATGTCACATAAATAATATAATATATTACTAAATACATATTACAAAATCCAAATCATGGATATCTGGTGACTGTCTTGGCAACATTGTTAGCAAGGCGGAAACCCAACCTGGATGGGATACTCATACAGTAGAGTTGCCATGGAATCTTACATATACAGTAGAACCTCGGTTCACGACCATAATTCGTACCAAAACTCTGGTCATAAACCGATTTGGTTGTGTACCGAAGTAATTTCCCCCATAGGATTGTATGTAAATACAATTAATCCCTTCCAGACCATATGAACTGTATATAAATATATATTTTTTTAAGATTTTTAAGCACAAATATAGTTAATTATACCATAGAATGCACAGTAAAATAGTAAACTAAATGTAAAAACATTGAATAACACTGAGAAAACCTTGAACAACAAAGAATACTAACACTGCAAGAGTTTGCGCTATAGCGCTACGAACCACTCGATAAAAACACTTTTTTTTTTTAATGAGTTTTAAGCACAGGGAAAAAAATGAACATTTGAAAAAATCTGTAATTTAATAAACCACCAAGAAAAATAATATTGCAACAATGCACGCTACGAACCAATCGCTGGAAACAGAAGTGAAAACAAAATCAAGCCCAGTGCATTCTTTAACTGCCTTCCAACCTTAATGCGTCCAGCTGTCTCTCGCGCTGCCTTTGTGTCTGCGCACTGCCTCTGTGTGTGTGTGTGTGTCTGCGCGCTGCCTTTGTGTGTGTCTGTCTGCGCACTGCCTCTGTTTGTGTGTCTACGTGCTGCCTCTGTGTGTGTGTGTCTGTGTGCTGCCTCTGTGTGTGTGTGTGTCTGCGCGCTGCCTCTGTGTGTGTGTGTCGCGCCCTCTTGCGCGCCGCCTGTGTGTGTGCGTGCGCGCCTCTCTCGCGCTGCCTGTGTGTGTGCGCACGCGCCTCTTTCGCACTGCCTGTGTGTGTGTGTCGCGCTCTCTCGCTCTCTCTCTTGCTCTCTCTCTCTCTCTCTTCCTCGCTGCACAGGAAATGCACAGGGAGAGACTGAACATGTACAAACCGAAAGGGAAACTGGCTTGTTCGTATACCGAGTGTGTGGTCGTGAACCGAGGCAAAAGTTTGGCAAACTTTTTGGTCGTAAACCGAGTTGTATGTGTACCGAGACGTTCGTGAACCGAGGTTCCACTGTATGCACATGGATATAGGGAGAAAATACATACTCTACTTGGTTAGTGCACAGACTAAAATTCTCTAGTTCTACATGCACTTAAAATAGATTAACTTGATTTTGAGAATATTATATGTCATGATGTATGAATATTATATATTGGATATGTGCTATTCATGCCTTGTTCCCACATCTCCTGGCATCTATAGTCCTGTTCTGTAAATAGCTGCTAAGGAAATTGGGTTGATTAATTGCTATTTGTCTATAATCATTTTGACCGGGCTTTTTAAACTCAGAAGAGGCAGCAGCTCTGATCTGATACTTGGACCAAGATTTCAAAGGCCGGGATGTTGCATTCTGCTAGGTAGTTCTACCTTTGTGTCACTGCCAATGTAATTTTCTTTAATGGACTGTGAATAATAAATAAATAAATAGAAGTATCTTTCTAATTTTTGTGAATTATTTCCATACAACAATATACATTCAGGAGTTGTTTAATTAGATGAACTTTGCACTGTTTTCTACCATATACTGTATACTACCACTAAATGAAAGCTTCTGGAGCTTATGGTTATGATATCAATAACTTCCGTTGATATCATCCTTGCCTTATTTACAGACACCCTCAAAGCTGTTGGCTCTATCTGTACTGTTATTGTGTTTTAATTGACAGCCTGCTGTGTACAGTTAAAATTGTATAAATGATCAATTCTTTTTCTTATAATTGATTTTCCATTGGCTTAGTAAAAATAATTTAAAAAATACTTATACGTGCTACTTCTTTAAAATAATTTCAATGGAGGAACTGATTAAATTTAATGTCAAATGCCAGCATAACCTATTGAATACTAACATCCATTCTAACATTACTACATTTAGATATATTCATCATATTATTGAAATACATTCTTAAGGTGAGGATTTTAAACAAATTTATGTCACAGTTTAGATGTAGATAAAAGAGATAAAAAAAAGTTTATAAATAAAAGCCTATTATGAACCAAACATTTCAATCATATAGCTCCACTAAAAATGTGCAAGATGCAAAAACATGAAAAAAAATTAGCATAATTAAAGTACTGCTAAAGAATCAATTTATTCATTACCTTTAATAGAAGTTGCTCTCTTTAATGATTATATGAGTGTATTTTACCTGTGGGCTCCCTTTCTGTGCCAAATAAGTTAAGGTACAACAGGGCACAGGGTGCTTCCTGATTTACAATGACAAGCACTTCTGGTGTCTTTGGTAATGTCACTAGCCCTAGTAGCTTCCCCTCACCACAGAGAGGTGCCAGTGGGGGCCACACTGGCTGTCTTACCCAGAATCTCTCTGGGAATACAAGGCACTACCTCCAAGGGGTTTGGAGAACCCCCAACTCAATAATAGAAATCTTACATTCTGAGCCAGTAGCACCTCCTGTTATTCTACAACAGGACTGTCAAATGGGAAAGTATGACAAAGTCTAAAAAGGTGTAGCACCATGTGTGTTTAATTTAGCCTTTGTATTCAATAAATCAGACATTTCAATAGGCTATGTAGATGTGTGAGTAGTATTAGCCAGGGTGTTTCTGTCAAACTGTCAATCAAAGATGATTGATGACCTTAAGCCCCACCCTTTTTGATGTATACCTTAAGCCCCACCCCTTCATTCTGATTGGTGTATTTGAATGATGCGCCCCGCCCCTCCACCTGATCGATGGATTTGAATGATGCGCCCCGCCCCTCCACCTGTTTGCCCCCCTCCTTAGCCCCACCCCCACCCACCTGTTCGGGTCCCAAGGTAAGTGTCAAAAGCCATTTCATGGATGTCTGCCCCCTCCTTGAGCCCCCCCACCTGCTTGGTCACCTGTCTGTCAACATCTGTTTTGTGGGGTGGCCCCCCACTTCCTGGCCCCTCGCTCGCTCGCTTCATCGCACGCAGATCCTTAGGCCTGGATTGTACTTCACTTTTCAAGTTAAGGGATTTAAAAAATCATACACACAGTTAAATAATATGCAGCAGTTCCCTTTTAAACCACGTTTGAGACGTCTAAAAATATCTATCTAATGATGTATAATTTGTAATTATATTAATTAATATAATTATAATTTATATAAAATGTATATCTAAAACAATCCCGGTTCTATCCAATAACTCCCATTTTAAACCTCCCATAAAGAATAAATGCGTTTAGTTTTTCTAAAAGTTAGATTGCCTTAATCAGATCGGATATCTGGGATAAAGAAAGGCGCTTTAAAGCTTTAAAATACCATTTCGCTATTACTTAGGAATACGGCGGTCATTTTTCCAATACATGCGGCGCTCGCATGAATCTAAGGGGGAGGTGGTGGGGCGATTCACATCTCAGAGGCAACAGGTGGGATCCGGCTCAGGCTGGTTTATGACCTTTAACCTCATGTCAGAGCAAACGGTGGGAAATGTGAAAACTGCCTTACCTTGCGGAATGCAGCTGCTTAAAAAAATCGACGTCTTACAATGGATTCAATTTAAAAAATTCTGGACTTTTCGGCGTAAGGATTTTTAGATATCAGCCTTGGGGCGGACAACGGACATTACACGGGTGTCCAGTTAAAATGATGGGAACATATCTGTTATTACAGATCACCGGTAACATTTTTAAAAAATACTGCTCTTTTGGGTATATAAATGAGACATCGAACGGGCCCCAATCTATTTCTCTGCGCGCGTTCAGAACGACAAGATGAATTTCTCCCAGTATAGTTTGTCATCACGCTCTTCTTAATGATTTTTAGTATTTATAACTAGAACTAAATTAAATATAATTATCGTTCATACAGACTATTCTGCAGAGAGCCTCGTCTCCCAGGACCACAGTAAGTCCTATTCATGATTCTTATACGCATTAAACGATTATGCTTTAAAAAACTGAGGTCTGAATCCTTATATTTTTTCCTTAGATCTGTACATCCAAGCCGATTCGATAGATGGTAAAATCCTGTTTTAAAAAATATCTTGTTTAAAACGTGCATGGCTTGATTATCAGCATTTAGTCTGTGCGGTCGTGTGTCTGCATGAGCTCGGGACTGTGTGCTTGCGTGGGGCATGTGTAAGTGTGCACGTGTATGTTTATGATCAGTTCTAGCCTTTTATATTGACATGTTTCTATTAGTCTGATCTGTTCATGAAAGGGATGATCAGACTATAAATGTGTGGGTCTTAACTAACCGCATGAACGACATGCGTGAGTGAATATTTGAGTATAATTACAGGTGTGTAATGGAAAATGTCCAGGAATACAATAAGGAAGTTCTATTTAAAAACATACGGCTGAATCCTTTAATTTTCACCGTAGATATATATATATATATATATATATATATATATATATATACAAGTAGATTCTCCGATTCATTATGAGGAACCAGGTAAGAACCTTTTTAAAAATGATAAAATGTTTACAACGTTCCTACGTGCATGTGTGTGTGTGCGGGTGAACGCGCGTGTGTGCTTTCATTCATTTTGCTAAATAAAATGTAATTATTTTAATACAGAATAGTCACCCCCAAAGTCCAGATGATTTTTAGACACGTCATGTGTATTGTTGAATCATGGGGTAAATGAATATTATAAGATGCTCCTGTATTTATGAGATTATATTTTCATACCTTGAGACCCGGCTGACTATTTTGAAAAGTTTGTATCCATCTTGGTGTAGGGATTGCGTGTGCACTTTGTTAAAGTGCTTCGGTTAGTGACAAATAGCCTATAATGTGCGAGAGTCTGTCTAGCTACCATAAAATAGAATTTTTTATATTGCCATGCTTCTAGCGGTCTGAACTGGGGATGAAAAGGGGTGACGCGGATTAAAACGTGCGGGGTTAATTAACCGGTTGAGCTGTCTGTGCGTGTGCACATGTAGACGAGCTCGTGTGTGTATGCACACGTGTGTGTGTGGCTTGCTTGTTTAAAGAACGCATGCATTTTGTTTGATCCGCGTTGGAAGGGAAAATGTTATTTTAAAGAGCGTATGCATTTTGTTTTGTAGACGAAAATCCTATACAACACAAAACAGTTTCTCAAAGGGATTACCCTGATTTTGCAATCGCAGTAAGTGTCATTTTCAGTTTATTGAAGAAACGTAGGGGTACATACGTATCTCCAGATTTTGTGAAAAGAGGCCTTTTAACTGAGAAGGTCATACTTTTATTTTCAGGGTCCACTTCCCCGGGTGTTTTAACGCAATTGCTGGATGGTTCAGAAAATCTAGCACTGTACCAAAACTGGCAGACTCCACAAACACCACCCCCCTCTGAGAGCAGCATTCAGCATTCTCCTGTGCCCCCTGAGAGCAGCGGTCGGCATTCTCCTGTGCCCTCTGAGAGCAGCGGAGGGGTATTCTACTGCGCACTCTGAGAGCAGCGGTCAGCATTCTCCTGTACCTGGGCGGCATTCTCCTGCGCCCACTGAGAGCAGCGGCCGGCATTCTCCTGCGCCCTCTGAGAGCAGCGTTCAACATTCTCTTTCCGCAATCGACAAATGCCTTCTAAATCTGGCTGCCGTTCAGCCCCCGGGCGGTCCCCTTTGCTGGCAACACTTCACTCTGGTCGAGGGTCTCAGCGTAGAAATCGTTATTCACCCCGATATTCCCTTTGACCTGACCACGAATGGAGACATCATGAAAGACTGGTGCAGTTGGGTGACGTTCTTCGCTGGGTACTGGAGCAATTTGTAGAATTAGAGTCTCCAGGGTACAATTCCTTACACGAAATGAGTTTACATTTGATGCATCTGTATGCTTTTTCCAGGGTTCTACCCCGAAATTAAAGGATAGGTTTTTTATTTTGTTATATTTTTTTGTTTTTTTCATTAAAAATAACATTGACAGCAAGTTATTATTACTGTATATTCTGTGTTCATAACTGTAACCTTTGCTTAAATTTAGGTCATGCCTGAAAACGGGTCTAGCGGCAGCGGTAACAACCGCAACAGCGGCAGCAGCAGCACCAGTGATACAGAAAGTGAACGTGAACATCCCGGAAGGGTGCAAAGGTAGGAAAAGACCGTCCAGTGAAAACCTGAGACTATTAAAAGAGATGTCCGATAACCTCAAATATTCTATAAAGCCCTCTAAAATCCCCACCCCTCGCCGATCTCCTGAAATTGTTCAATCACCAATCCCAGTGACACATCCGATCGATAATTTTGACCTCATTAATAATTCGCTCCAGGTTCTAAATTCTGATGAAATAGCCGTAGTTAACACTCTGCTGGAGCTTTTGAAGAATACCTCTTCTGAGGCCAGAACATCTTCAGGCCCTTCACAACAACCAAATGCCCTAGACACGAATGTAAAATCCCCACAACCTTCTACCTCAGGGATATCAGGGGCCTTATGTACATCATATACATCAGGTACCTCAGGGACAAGTAGACCCCCACTTCAGCACTTGCTGGTCAACGACTCAACTATTTTGACCGAACTTGTAATACACCCTTCTACCTCAGGACCCAGTAAGGGAAGTCTTCAGCACTTACTGGTTGATGACTCGGATAATTCCTCCCCACATCCTCAGACAGGATCAGGAGTGACTAATTCGTCAGGGGTAAACTTGAGTCTCAAAACCAACTCTCCACAGCCATCTACCTCGCTTACGGTGAATCCATTGTCTCCAGAGCCGCCAGTAAGTTCCCCGCAGCCCTCCACTGCTAGATTAAATAATTTGTCTATAACAGAGCATCCAAAGTTTCACAATATCAAGATTAGACACCACTTCAATTTTTCTGTGGCCTACACACTTGATTCAATCACTGAAGTTTTTAATCATATACACGAGACCCTTCAGCAAATATTAGACAGTTTTACGAGCACTTTGAATCCTAAGGATCTAGTCCAGTTAGAATTACATGCCATTTCTCTCAACCCCAGTGTTTTTTTTCCCTAACCCCTGTGGGCACGCTTTCTGTTGAGGACTTTTTAAATCAAATTAAATTACTTCTCCAGAGTCACGCCACTATTTTAGCCGATTCCAGTCTGACGTTAATCGTTCAGGTAGTGAGGGATCCAACTGGTGGCGGTACTCCTATGGATCTCCTTCAAGCAGGATGATCAGTGCTGTTTTACCAGTGGTTTGCTGGCTGTATTAAGCGATAGGTTCAGAAACAATCAGAAATTGTGTGAACAACAGTGTATGACCCTAGCTTCTCTCTGCCTGTCCATGTACAGACAAAATTGCATGCCTGATAATGCAATTGGAATAATCCCGAGTGGTCATTACAAAAGCACTCACAAAGCTTATTCTAATGCTTCTATTCAATGGCTAATGTTTCTTTCCGAGAAGGAAAAAATAAACATTCAACATGCCCTGAATCACGGTGAAGTAAAGATGGGGTCATTTTATCTAGATGGTTACGCCGAAGTTCAGGGTGTCCCGACGGCCTTTGAGTTTGCTGGCTGCTTTTACCACGGTTGTCAAGAGTGCTACAATGCACAAGCCAAATATCCTCTTACGGGCACGTGTTATGCCGAATTGTTTTAAACGTTTGATGACAAACTGAAGAAATTGCGTGAAGATTTTAATCTGATGGTTAGAGTGCTTTGGGAACATCAATGGGAACGCATGAAAAAAGAGGATTCGGAGCTTCAGGATTTCTTAAGGTGCTTTGAGTTTCCTGAACCTATCAATCCCCGTGTTGCCCATTATGGAGGGCGCACCAACGCAATCAAATTATATCGTAAGGTTCAAGGCGACGAGCAAATGCATTATTACAATTTTACAAGTCTTTACCCTTACATCAATAAAACAAAAACCTACCCGATCGGCCATCCGACCTTTGTTTATGAGGAGTTTGGCGATCTTAATAAATACTTCGGGCTTGTTAAAATCACCATACTAGCCCCTCGCAATTTGTATTTTCTGGTCCTCCCTTTAACAATTTGCGATAAATTGATGTTCACTCTGTGCCGTATGTGTGCATGAACCAAAACATCCACCGGACTTTGCCGTCACAATGATCGGGAAAGGTCTTTAACAGGAACCTGGTGCAGCGCTGAAATACTCAAGGCCATAGATAAAGGGTACAGAGTTTTAAAAATTCATGAGATATGGCATTACAAACAAGAGTATTGCAGATTTATTTTCCGATTACATCAAAATTCATCTGAAAGGCAAACAGGAGGCCTCTGGCTGGCCATCGTGGGTCCGGGACGAGGCGTCCCACCAGTGTTATGTTGACGACTATTTCTTAAAAGAAGGAGTAATATTGGAGAGTGAAAACATAGCCTCCAACCCCGCTAAGAGACAGATTTCCAAGTTATTTCTGAATTCTCTTTGGGGAAAATTCGGTCAGAAGCCTAACCAACTGACCACGACGTTTGTTAAGTACACCCAAGAATTCTTTGATTACCTATTCTCAGACGTGTATCGGGTCTCCTATTTTGGGTTTGTCAGCGACGAAATCGCTCAAGTGCAGTGAAGGTATGCAGATGACAGATACGTTCTACCCGGGCCCGTCAATGTGGTGATCACCACTTTCACAGCGGCCTATGTCTGCCTAGAATTGTACGAATTGTTGGATTGTTTAGGGCCGAGGATTCTGTATCATGATACAGATTCCGTTATCTTCACAGCCTTGCCTGGACAGTACACGCCGCCGCTCGGTGACTATTTAGGCGAACTAACCAGCAAACTAGATCCTGATGACTTCATAGAAGAGTTTGTTTCTGGGGGTCCAAAAATGTACGCGTACAAAACGTTCAAAGGCAAGGTATGCATGAAAGTAAAGGGTATTACTCTTAATCACGAAACTGTTCAAGCGGTAAACCTATACTCGTTAATGGAACTAGTGCATAGTTTTGTAGAACACGATCTCACGAAAGAAATAACAGTTCATGGCACACAGATTCATAGGAACAAAAAGACCCTGATGTTGCAAAATCGTCTACTAAAAAAAAAAGTGGTGTACAACAAAAGGGTTCTATTGCCCGATTTTAAATCTCTCCCCTATGGATACTAAAGAGAGCTTTGATGTTAGACTTCAGCATCCGTTCTCAAAAATAATCTCGGGACCCTCCTGTTCGGGCAAATCACATTATGTGAAAAAGCTTTTGGATCACGTGGACCATGTGCTTTCTAGTCGCCCTGACAATATAGTCTGGTTTTATAGCTGTTGGCAGCCTCTGTACAACAAACTGTTAGCCCAATTTCCCAAAACCAAATTTTTGGAGGGGTTACCTGCCTCCTTAAGCGACAATGAACTACTGCCGCATGACCGAGTTAACTTGGTGATCATCGACAATTTGATGGAACAGGCGAGCCATAGCCAAGAGATAGAGAGGGCCTTCACAAAATATACTCATCACAGAAATTTGTTCATCATTTACTTGGTCCAAAATTTATTTTTTCAAGGCAAGAAAAGTAGAATGAAAAATCTGAATGCCAATTACATCACCCTCTTTAAAAACCCGAGAGATAAGCTGCAAATCACCAATTTAGAGTGTCAAATGTACCCTGGGAGGGTTACATTTTTCTTGGAGGCTTTTGAGGACGCTACGCGAACCCCTTACGGTTATCTGTTGGTGGATCTGAAAGCCCATACGCCTGACAAATTTCGTTTACGCACCGGATTGTTTCCTCCCGACTGGCCTGCGGCGTACGTTGTGAAAAGATAAAGACATGCACTTTTCCGAGTAGTTGAGAAAGAGCCGGCATGTCGTGCAGAATAAAAAGAAATCTCCCTATGCTCAAGACCCTGCATAGGGTTTCCTGTCGCCAAAGAAAAGCGATGTTGAGCAAAGCTCCTGACAATTTTATTTATGCTCTGGCCGAAATAGCTCTCAATACTTTAAAAGGCCATGTCCCCCTGACTTCCAGACAGTTCAAGTTGCTGAAGAAGCATCGTTGCGCTGTTAAAAAACTTAATGATTAAAAACTTACCGTTAAAAAGAAAAAAGCCCTTTTAAATCAGAAAGGAGGATATCTCGGAGCCCTATTAAGCGCTGCCATTCCTTTCATTACTAATTTAATAGGTTTGAGAGTATAAATATGGAATACACGCGCAAGATGTACCTCGTCCCTCAACAAGAAATGGCTCAATGGCAACAGAAACCCCAGCTTCCAACGATCTTTTAAGCGCTACGGAAAGTGAACTGGATAAACAAATGAAACTCATGCTTGAACGCGGTGACTTGAGCGTCGATGCCAAAGTAAAACATTATACGACCGTCTTGCAAAGATACCTTACCTTTGTGAAAAAAGCGGATAAAGAAACCGGTTCTCTGACGTTATTGATGCCTGCGGAGAGCAAGGAGGAGCTGCCGGGGGAGATCAAAGAGGCTCCTAGTACCCCAAAAGAATGGGTGTACGATGAGATTTTGAAAAGTGCAGCGGATAAATCAAAGAAATATACCGAAATTATTTTACAGAAAATGTCGCATAACCCTAATACAACCTACTGAAATGGCTTGGGAGAGTTTGTGTTTCGTGGAGAACCATTACCTGGTACGAATATGGTTGATCTAATGCGGAACTTAACCGCCCGTCACAACATACCATCCTATCGAAGACCTAGGGGGTGGAAAGAATTTGTTAAGGCCCTGGCCAGTTTGAACATTCCAGCATTGGCTGTGCCAAACATCGACACGAGAGAACTTCTAGAGAGTTTCAGATCTTCTGCCCCAGACGAGGTCTCTGCCTCTGCTGCCGCTGCATCTGCTTCCGATACACCAGTTGGCAAGAAAACCAGATCTCGCAAAAAGAATGAATGGATTCCTTATTGAAATGTAATTATATTTTTGTTTAATAAAATATTATATTTGATTACACATTTTGCCTATTCTTTATTAAGATAATTACAGGTAATAGAACTTTGCGTACAGGGGTGAAGCTGAAAACCTCTAGAAGAGTTCTTAGACAAGGTATTGACAAATTTTTGAACCATATAATCGTTCTTGGTGACTTCATTAAAATACACGTTCATGACCTCTTTATAAGAGCGTCCTTTTCCTCTATGATGCAGGAAAAAAATGAAAAGTATGAAAAAAAAATGAAAAGTAAAATGACAGTATTGTCTGCAGACGGTGGAAAACCAGCTTTGAAGCTGCTGGGTATGGTGAATAATTTCTTTACAGTTTCTGTTTAAAAAGCTGTATATTTCCTCAGGAAAAATAAAGTCTGGTGGGGCGCCATAGGAATTGAAAAATTCTCCAGTTCCGTCTTCTCTGAGATGTATCGCCAGCCAGTGTTCTCCGGGTTGATTTTGACGGTGAGTATTGACAATGATCATGGTTGGGAGATCCGTAAGTATCTTTTCAGGCAGTTGGTCTCACGCCAACACTCCGTAAAACAGATTTTCTGTGTACGGATTACAGGACAGGAGTTCGTTGATCTGCAGGGTGTTCATGCTTTTTAGTAATCATAAAGTATATTTCTTCTCTGGTTTATTTCAATAATGTTGTCAAAGACCGCGTACACTACTAGATTCACAGTATGTTGTTGGGGCTGCCGAAAGCGGATTTCAAATCTCATGTTCCCGGTTTTCATCAATGAGAAATGGTCTCCGCATTCTTGATCGGGCGTCAAATCAAAGGCAAACAGGGTGTAGCCTCGGGAGAATTCCGAACGGCTGATGGCTAGTGGCAGGTCTTTCAAATGCTTTCCGGAGGCCAACACGAGGTTGTAATAGTCTCGAGTGGTGGTGTCATTAGCAAAATTGGGTTGAAATGGTTTGGCTGGAATCTGTTCTCCGTCCAAATACAAGGCCAGGAACTCCACATGGTTATGCTTGAAATTGAAGGGGTTTCTGGCATAATCCCCCGAAAAGGCATCATTATCCATCATGCCTAGGACCACGTACTTGGGGATTTGTCCCAAGAACAGGTTTTCCTGATTGCTCACTCGTATCCCTGCTGGCATACTTAGAACTTTCATATTCCCTCTTTCCACGGGGTACTTGGCATTGGCATTTATGAGAGCGTGGGCATGCCCCAATTTCACCACCGTTGAAACTTCAACTTTCTTGACAAAAAGAGCTGCGGATAAAATGTTTACTTTGTAACGCTCGGCATCTCCAGACATCAGACAGAATTAATTTTTGCTCCGTACCATTTTTATTCTGACGTCCACCCCGTTTAGAATTAATTTTTCTTGAAAAAAAAGGTTAGAATATATAGATCCGAGGAGTTCTACTGTCTTACCCTGGGCTGTATAAACGTTTCTTTTTTTGAATCCCTCATTCGGCCCATCCAAGGCTGTGTTTTCATGTTCGTTGGCTGAGTCTTTGTAAAAAAGGCCCGATTCAAATTGATACTTGAGAGTTTCACTGCTGTAATTTAACAATCCCTCGAAAAGGGCCCTATACGGGTAAAGGCTGTGATATTAAGCGATCTCCCAGGGTTTCATCCACTTGTGAAAATAAAGCGGCTATTGGATAATTAACAAAGGCTACCTTGGCCACGGGGGGCGGATTAGTTCCGTCGACATTGACGACTTTGCATCGGATGTGTAGAAGCGTGTTATTCAGGTCCAAATAGTCTTCCCCATTCCCGGTAATCAGAAACTCCAGCGGGGCGACTTCAGATAGAGCTGAGAGGGGAGGTACCTCGACGCAGATGCTTTTTTTTAAGCTAGTCTGAGTATAGGGTACTGTAAACAAATCTAGTTCGGATTTCACACACTCTTGAGACATTCAATGAACGAAAGAGATCTTGAGTTAAAAAATGTTTTTCGATTTCTTTTTTCTGCGGGCACGGGACTTATCCTTGTGGCGGAGAGAAGAAAATGATGTAAAAGCTGAACGGCGCATCTTTTTGATGATTGGGCCTGCGCGTGACCCAGGAGGTCTCTTATGTTTAGTTTTCCTCATCACCAACAGACCCAGCCCAGCTTGATTTTCTTCGTTTCCTCGAGTCATTGCTCCTGACATGGCTCCAGCCACCACATCTTTGACGATATTCTTAGCGGCTGATTTAATGTGTGGTTTGACAATTTCGAATCCTCTTTTCAAGAGAGGCAAAGCTCTTCTAAACAGACCTTGAAATATTCCCCCGATCCCAGACCCGTACATCACGGGGGCCCCAGAGAACCTGGGGAGTCCGCTACCCACTTGGGCTTCATAATAATGCACGTAAGGGCTAGGGTCCAGGTAAGATCGCATCTCTGTATTAGTCGTGTATACACCTCTTAGAGGGTCTGAAATGTAACTTGACTATGACCTTGCCAAACTGAAATGGAACCGCTTTGTTCTTATCCGTCTTTATTTCAATGGTCAAAGTATCAAACTAAGTCTTGCTGACTGGAGCGTAGTGCGGCTTGTCGTAGGTGATTGTTATTCATCTCATTCTCAATATGTACGCATCTCAAGAGAGGGACGTAACTGTCTCCGACTCTTTGGTGAGACACAATTTTGCTGTAGACGTACAAGGTATAAAATCCCGCTCTGATATCCGCGGGGTAAGGATCTACATTCACCAGGCCTAGGGTCATATCCGAATGAGCTCCTAGAATCCTTCCCAACTGGCCCCTGAGATGCAGAGTTTCATCCTTCACAGTGCTTATGACATTGAATCTTCACTCCAGAGAGCTGTACCGGAATCTCATAGTGTTTTCCGGTATCAGAGCGCCTGATGAACCGACCTTGACGGCTCTGGGTTCTTTCGCAACCACTTCATTCATCTTGGAGGTCATTTTCTTGAGGCTAGAGTAATAACCTGTAGGAATAGTATAAAATCTGGTTATTCGCTGGGACATCACGATAAAGTCATTATCTGGTTTGTCTAGGGTGTTCCAGGTGTGCGGATGCTGAATTTCAGCCAATCCATCTTCCCAGGGACCCTGTAGTTTGATTGGGGCGGTAAATTGACGGTAAATTCGGCGATGGTATTATTAGGGAAACATCCCTGGGAAAATTGCTGGGTAGAACAACATAAAAGCTTTTTCTCTCCATTGTGAACACACCGTGAATTAAATACTATTTTTGATTCTCAGTATTTAACGTCTTGCGCGTAGCTTTCAGGGATCCAACTATTAAACTTTTCGGGCCATCCGACCCATTTCACCAAAATATGCTTTTTTCTATGGATATTTTTTTCGCCAAAATCTTTTCAATCCTGAAGACGTCCGTACCTTGAATCTTTTGTAACTCCGCATCATAAAGGAACCTATAATGTCTTCGCTGTCATAATCTTTGAGCTTGTAGACAGGCGGATCACTGGGGACTAGTTCAGAAACGGTGAATACCTCGTCTGAAAATGTTTGCTCATAGCCCTTGGTAAAAGGATTCCTGGATTTCGATACTCTCACCATATCTCCAACTTTGAATTTATATTTTAGACTTCTTTTGGGTTTAGTTAGGCCAAATAAGTTTTTAAAGACTTTCCAAGAATTGGAACTATTCACCTCGGCAGGGGCCATTTTTATTCCTCAGTGATAGCTCAGATTATAAGATTTCACCAAGTCCTGTAGACCCAGCAGAAAGATCAGGTATTCTGGGAGCTGAAATAACGCAACATTTTGGTCTTCAGAGTTTGGTTGAATCTCTCCACCACCGAAGCCTTTAATTCACTAGCAGTGGTAAAATGTTTTATACTGAGCAGGCTTTGAAATTCCCGATTGAGAAACTCTTTACCGTTATCTGTCCGAAGTTTGACGGGAACTCTACCTTCCTGCAAAATTTCTCGAAAAGCCCTTGTTACTTCTTTACCCGTTTTGTTTTTCAAAACCCTGACCCAGGCATATTTAGAAAAAATATCTATACAAGTCAGTAGATACTTGGTTATACTCAGCCAGGTTTGTCATATTCATCAGATCGATCTGCCATTGCCTGTCTATATTTGAAACATACACCTTATTCCTTTTAAAATGGATTCTGACCGGTTTATCTATCGTGTAAGTGTATTGCCAAGATAACCACTCGGACACCTCTTGGTCCCCAATATGGTGAACCACTTGCAAGAGAGCTCTTTTCAAGGATTCTTAACCCCCCAAGGACCCTGCGTTCTCAGAGTTATAATATGTTTTTTCCAAGACCTGCTCCATCGCTGGTGATAAAACAGACACTGACACCACTTAACAACTTAGAAAACCTTTATTTAGGAGTCTGTAGTGTTCAGACTGTTGCGGTTTCAGGCTCAGAAAGACCCAGCAGTTCTATCATATCATGAAATTCCAGGTCATATTTAGTGCACACATTCATATAACCCTCATGATTAAGATTACGCTTACAAAACTCATTTGCCACACGACAGGTTACACAATAGGAGTATTCATCCATTTCATAAAATGACTGCATTACAGTATCATAAATAGAGCTGGTATTTTCAAATTCATCCACAGTCTTTTCAGAAACTACATATATTTTGGGAATCGGCAGTAGAATATTATAATAACCTAGAACTTTCACCGCCAGTTGTTAGGACCAATATTTACAGAAAATCTTCAGAATCTTCTGAAAGCGACCTTGACGGTAGATGATTTCAGGTTCAAAGAGGCAAGTATGTCTTGTCTGGGTGGGGTGATTTATATCGCAGCCTTGGCATTCTTTTTTCTGATTGTAGTAGACAATAATGTCCAGCAAAGACGTCATCAGTCCTTTAACAAGCTGCAAGGCCTTTTTCCAGGTTTCAGGCAGTACACTATCAGGGCAATCCATATCTGTCTCAGAAAGTCCGATTAACATCGGTTCCTGCGGTACTTGTTTGTGTACCCACAGCTGCCCTGGAGCTAGGTGAGAGGTTTCCATCTGATCACCATTAGCAGAGACGGCGGTATCCGGCTGATCGCCATTAGCGGAGATGGGTGAGGACTTCACCGACCGAGGAGACTGGAATCCACTGTCTGTCTCAATGTCTCTTGACCAGAGAGTGTAATCAGATCGTATAGTAAAATACCGCGGGTCGGATTCTTGGTGGTCCTGAATGCAATCCATCTTAACCGAGTTATGGAATTGGTAAGATTCAGGCTTTGAAGCCTCAGGCTTTGGAGCCTCAGGCAGGAACCCTGAGGATGTTATGCCGACCTCCATCATTTCAGAGTCTGTAGCGTCCGATATGCGTGGAACTTTAAAAGCTTCAATGAATTCTGAAATGGTCTAGTTCTCCGTCTGGATGTTAAAAGGGAAGGGGCGTGGTGTAGAATAAAGGTGGGTTTTCCATTTCGTTATCGTTCGATTCGAGCTATGTTTCAGACTGTTTAATTCGTTACTCGATCGCCGCATCAGCATGCAGAATTCAGGCCTTGAATACTAAAGGCGGCGGACAGTTTATCTTATCATCATCGCCTGATTCTACCCTTGTTTCGCACAACTTATTCCGATCCGCCGCTTCAGCGTCAAGAAACTCGGGCACCAAACATCGTTTAACCCTTTTCAAACGATCCTTCAAATAGACCCTGCGGAACCGACACTTCACTGGGGCATTGGTCATAGATTCCGTTTTTTCTTCACAGATTCTTTAGAACCGAAGACGAACCGCTTTTTTATACACCACTTTCAGAAGTGAGCCAGGAACTGGAGGGGCCAACCAACAGGTGCTGCCTGACCGGGGCTGAGGCAGAGGCAGGCGTGTCTGGACATGTAGCTGCCGGATCCTCAACGTGTCTGGGCTTGTCCTCGGGAGAGTGGGGTTGGGAAGTGGTTGGGGGTGTTGATGGGTTTAAGGATGGGGGGCCAAGGCAGACCCTGGGCGTGTCTGGGCTTGTCCTCGGGAGAGGGGGTTGGGAAGTGGTTGGGGGTAGTGATGGGTTCAAGGAGGGGGGGGGCCAAGGCAGAACCTGGATTTGTCTGGATTTGCCCTTGGGAGATGGGGCCAGGAAGTGGAGAGCCACCCCACAAAACAGGTGTTGACAGACAGGTGGCCAAGCAGGTGGGGGGTGGTGGTGGGTTCAAGGAGGGGGCAGACATCCATCAAATGGCTCTTGACACTTACCTTGGGGCCCAAACAGGTGGGTGGGGGTGGGGGTAAGGAGGGGGGCAAACAGGTGGAGGGGCAGGGCGCATCATTTAAATCCACCAATCAGGTGGAGGTGCATCATTCAAATCCACCAATCAGAGTGAAGGGGTGGGGCTTAAGGACATGAATTGAAAGGGGCGGGGCTTAAGGTCATCACCCTGGCTAATACTACTTGTGTGATATAGTAAAGATCTTAAGATGGAGTTTTCTCTACACTGATCTAGTGTAGATTCTATTTTCAGATCACTAAGGAGGTCTAGTCTAGTTAGAGATGTTAAGTATCCCATACTTCCCTGTGAAGTGATGTGCTTGGCTTACAGACTGTTACTGTGATTCTAATATTCTAATAACAGAAAAATAAAGTTTGGATGAGATTGTTTGGATTCTTTATGAATATGCTGCTTGTTTGGCACAAATGTAAAATGCAGTAGTAGAATGCAGCTCCAGTTATGAGGCATGGAAAGGCATGGTTTATCTTTAATGTATTAGAAGAAAGCTGTCAGTCATAGTCATAGTGTCTTTGGGAAATCCAGTAATTGGTTATTGTTGTATTCACTAATCATGGAACCAGACAGTGGTGACATGTTGCATGTTAATTAGTACATCCATGTAAGAATTTCACTGTACTCTGCACATGTGACAATTATGACCCTCCAAGTACAGTATACACCTACAGCCTTTGCATACTTAATCTGCATAAATAGTGAAACCATGGCTACTGTAGATGCCACATGGACAGGATGGACATCCCGGCCAGAAGAGGGGACGATTCCTTATTAGGATGGGAGGCTCCTAGTTTGCAGACAGACATCCTGGCCAGGGAGGAGAAAGGATCAGACCCAGAAGGAAGGACCAGAAGGGATGAACAGACAGCCAACTGAAGATGCTTGATGTCCCTGGGGGCTTTTTACCCACCCCCCCCAACATGCTAGATGGCAGCGGTCCTGGATATCGGTGCCCAGTGGGAAGCCAGCAGGTCATGCTGGGAGATGTAGTCCATCTGATGTAGCCCTGCTGTGGTCACTGGGTGCCTCAAGAGACAAGCTCCCTGCTGTAATGAATTTTCAAATGACCCGGAAGTGCTTCAATCGGGCAGTGAGAAGTACTCCTGGGTCCTTAATTAATGGGCCACACTCCCTTATTTAAACAAATCAGAGCTGGGAGGGCGTGGAGCAACACTTGGATGGAGAAGGGCAGCAAGGTGGTGGTGAGAAGTACTGAGGAGAGAGAGAGAGAGAGGGAAAGATAATCTTGTGCTTGTGTTAACTTTGTGTTATACTTTGTTAACTTTCTTGAGGAGTGTGTGCAATAAATGCACTGTTATTTGAACCCAAGACTCTTGGTGTGATCGTGTTTGGGGGTTTGGGACTTGCTGACACCCCGGTTTCCATCATACTACAAATAGGCTACGTTAAAAATGCTTGACAGAGCTGCCATTTTATACAGCATTTCTGCATTCTTTGTTAACAAGTTAAATATGCATGCTAATTCACATGCTCACCTGAGAGTTAATGTGTTTCTTTCAATTGCAGTTTGGTGTAAATAGACATAAAACTTAATTTCATTTACACCTTTTTCAAAAAGTCATATTTAAGCTTTAAAGTAATAGTTACTTATGAAGTTCTGGTATACTGCATTTAATATTGAATTTAAGGAGAAACTCTTGACTGTGGAAGACTTAGATCAGCAGCATCACTTTTTTCATACTGATCCTAAACACAAAAATCCAGAGTGCTGTTTTGAGTCTTCAGCTGAACCCTCTTTCTCATAACTGCCTGGAAAAACACATATACTGATGACACTAGCATTGTAGGCTTGTTCACCATCAAGAGAAAAGAAGAAATTTGACAATTGCCAGCCCAGAAGAAAATCTGTGGAAAAATATGAAATTATATGAGGGGACAGTGACATTTCAATTGAAACACAATTGTTCCAACAACTCAAGTGAAACTTTGCTTTCAGCCCAAGTAAACACTGAAGAAACAAAACATAACTAAAATTCTATATTGCAAAACCAGTCAGATTTTTTTATTTAAGTGCTATTTCATTATCCTATTAGTAACATCTTCTCAAAAAATGTAATATGACTGTATATACATCTACCTTAACAGATTAATTGATTCTCAAAACAACATATTTATGAATTTTATTGCAGGATGGGTACGCTACATGTGGAATATTCACAACTATGGAAATTAGGAAGCACAATCACTTGCTAAACAAACAAAACAGAGTCAAAATAAAAAAGGAAACTGGCAGGACTGCACTTTATCTTATATCAGACAAATGTTGAGAAACTACCACAAATGTCTGAAAGATCAGAGGTTGCTGTCTATTTTGGATGGTTTTTCATTGTGTGCTGACATGTAACTTTTGGTGTGAATTAGCAGTAAATGTATCTGACTGGTGACAAAGAACAGCTATTGTTTAGGGTATAATTAAAGTAGGGGAAAATATTAAAAAATTCATTAGTCCAAAACTAAAGGGGCAAGAAAGTTAAGTTGTCTTTCATCTTGCTGAAGAAGGGGCCTGAGTTGCCTCGAAGGCTTGCATATTGTAATCTTTTTAGTTAGCCAATAAAAGGTGTCATTTTGCTTGACCTCTCACTATAATTCCAGATTTACAAATTCTGCCTTAAAATATCAGCAAAACTAAAGACCTGGGACCTAACACTTAAGGTTTAGGGAAGACTTAAGTAAGCAGGAAGCAGATCAGGTCAGCAGCATTAAATTTCTTGAAATAAATTACCATCACTATTGACCTAAAATACGCACAAAATATCCTGATTACCTTCAAGAAGTCTTGACAATGCCTTTACCACTTAAGATGTCTGAGGAAAAGACAGAATGGCTCCATCTAGGCCAGTGGCGTAACGTAGTGGGGGTGGCAGGGGCGGCCCTCCCCGGGCGGCACTTTTAGGGGGCAGCAAAGAATTACTGTATATTTTAGTCTTTTAAATTGAAATACCTAAATAAGGGGGCAGCAAAATTTTCCTCCGCCCCGGGCGGCTGACACCCACGCTTCGCCACTGATCTAGGCTCTTAAGTTCAATAGGTGCACAGCAGAGTCTGTCCTTGCATTACATGCTGGAACAGCACCTACTCAGCTCAGTCCTACAAGGTACTACAGAGGGCACTGAAGTCAACTTAAGATATTACTGGCACACCACTTCCTTCTGTTCAGGGCAGTATAACATGTACTAATATAATATTCACTTACTGTATATTCACTTACGGTTCACTTCTTAATAATAAACATTTGCAATTATTTTTTATTTTCTTATATTCATCTTATTAATTATTAATATTACAGGAAATTATTTTTTAAAATATTGTTGACAATTACCACCCTGATTTCCTACGCTACTTATTTAAATTTACAAAACCGGATTCCAAAAAAGTTGGGACACTAAACAAATTGTGAATAAAAACTGAATGCAATGATGTGGAGATGGCAAATGTCAATATTTTATTTGTAACAGAACGTAGATGACAGATCAAACGTTTAATCCGAGTAAATGTATCATTTTAAAGGAAAAATATGTTGAATTAAAAATTTCACGGTGTCAACAAATCCCAAAAAAGTTGGGACAAGTAGCAATAAGAGGCTGGAAAAAGTAAATTTGAGCATAATGAACAGCTGGAAGACCAATAAACACTAATTAGGTCAATTGGCAACATGATTGGGTATAAAAAGAGCTTCTCAGAGTGGCAGTGTCTCTCAGAAGCCAAGATGGGTAGAGGATCACCAATTCCCACAATGTTGCGCAGAAAGATAGTGGAGCAATATCAGAAAGGTGTTACCCAGCGAAAAATTGCAAAGACTTTGCATCTATCATCATCAACTGTGCACAACATCATCTGAAGATTCAGAGAATCTGGAACAATCTCTGTGCGTAAGGGTCAAGGCCGTAAAACCATACTGGATGCCCGTGATCTCCGGGCCCTTAAACGACACTGCACCAGAAACAGGAATGCTACTGTAAAGGAAATCACAGAATGGGCTCAGGAATACTTCCAGAAACCATTGTCAGTGAACACAATCCACCATGCCATCCGCCATTGCCAGCTGAAACTCTACAGTGCAAAGAAGAAGCCATTTCTAAGCAAGATCCACAAGCTCAGGCGTTGTCACTGGGCCAGGGATCATTTAAAATGGAGTGTGGCAAAATGGAAGACTGTTCTGTGGTCAGACGAGTCACAATTCGAAGTTCTTTTTGGAAATCTGGGACGCCATGTCATCCGGACCAAAGAGGACAAGGACAACCCAAGTTGTTATCAACGCTCAGTTCAGAAGCCTGCATCTCTGATGGTATGGGGTTGCATGAGTGCGTGTGGCATGGGCAGCTTGCATGTCTGGAAAGGCACCATCAATGCAGAAAAATATATTCAGGTTCTAGAACAACATATGCTCCCATCCAGACGTCATCTCTTTCAGGGAAGACCCTGCATTTTTCAACAAGATAATGCCAGACCACATTCTGCATCAATCACAACATCATGGCTGCGTAGGAGAAGGATCCAGGTACTGAAATGGCCAGTCTGCAGTCCAGATCTTTCACCTATAGAGAACATTTGGCGCATCATAAAGAGGAAGGTGTGACAAAGAAGGCCCAAGACGATTGAACAGTTAGAGGCCTGTATTAGACAAGAATGGGATAGCATTCCTATTTCTAAACTTGAGAAACTGGTCTCCTCGGTCCCCAGACGTCTGTTGAGTGTTGTAAGAAGAAGGGGAGATGCCACACAGTGGTGAAAATGGCCTTGTCCCAACTTTTTTGGGGTTTGTTGACACCATGAAATTCTGAATCAACATATTTTTCCCTTAAAATGATACATTTTCTCATTTTAAACTTTTGTTCCGTGATTTATGTTCTATTCTGAATAAAATATTAGAAGTTGGCACCTCCACATCATTGCATTCAGTTTTTATTCACGATTTGTATAGTGTCCCAACTTTTTTGGAAACCGGTTTGTAAATAATGAGATATGTTTTATTAATCAATGCATTCAAATATCATAAATATTGGCTCACTCACTATTGTTTATGGTTTGAACGGTTCATCAAATTTTTTCATCCTTTCATCATCAAATCTTTTTGAGCCAGTTGAAGATATTAGAATCTAGAGATGCTCCCACTAGAGCCAGATGAGGCACCTCTGTCAGCGGGCTTAGTGATTATTTCATTTTATATATTCTTTATTTGTTAAACAACCCACAAAAATATTCATGCATTTGTTGTAATATCATACGGAAATTTAAACTTGTTTCTAATAAATACATTTGTCAAACACCTTGAGAAACTACCAGAATGTTAAATTGTAAAACATTTCACTGATGAGTATAACATGTTGTATTAAATACCACAAGTAAACTGAATCTGGTGTTTGTGCATTCATATATTTCATGACAGTCAACATTAAACTGCTCTCTGACCTGATGAAAATGTTAATGAAAAACAGTAAATAAAATCAAATGCTTGAATGTGATGCTATTCTTGCTGAGTTTATTCTCAGCTATGACGACATTAGCCTGTGAGAGCAATTTTAACTCTTAAAGAAACATAATCTTCTCACTTAGTGTCATTCCTTTACCTTGCACTTTAACAATCTTGTACAGAGTTAGAAGAAACTGCATGACTTGTTCTGCAGTCCTGAAACAGCCCCTGAGAAAGGATTGCTTGAAAATAAACTTTTAGTATCTGTGAGATGCAAACATGCAAAATCAAATTAACACGACACTTGCCCTTTTGTTACTAAAAAAAAATTTACACCACATTAAGGATATAGAAATCATGAAATATTGCTACTGTCCTATTCATTAATTATCACCTCCGAATTTTAACACTTACTGTGAACTACACATGAAAAAAGGTTCATTTAATTTGATTTCAGAGCAATGTGACTTGGAACAGGAAAAACAGGTAGAGAAATTAAAGGAACACATTAATGAAAAAAAACCTCCCAAAACCTTAAAGCTGAAACTATGAATAATACATTGCAGACTGCATTTAGTCACAATGGAGATGTGTCTACAGAATCATGCATGGCAATACATTTCCACTTTGCTATATTCATCTGCTCATACTCTAGCACAGTCATGTATTTAGCCATTGTCATGCAGCTGCGTATGGGAGACAGCTTAAAGACATGGGTGATGGTAATTCTCTACTGAGACAGGAGATGGCACTGTGGCACAGCAGTCTTTCTTATCCTCCCTTTGTAGAAAGAGACTGACAGCTTTCCCCCTCTGATGTCACTTCCAGGTCCAGTCCACTTAGACCCGCCTCTTCCTTCCAGAATACCTCATTAACCGGAAGCGCCGCCATCTGGGGCAGTCAGTCTAAACTGACTGAAGTCTATGAAAAACTCATTTTGAGTTTTTACACGTTTCTTTTCAATTCGATCTGTTCAGTTATAAGGTGTTGGCAGTAAGGTGCCCCAAAATTCTTACATTGTCTGTCTTCTCATTACACCGTTAAATGCCACCACCTCTCTCTACTGGAAAAACATTATGCATTCCTTCTTCTCAGGTAAAGCCCTAAATAGTAAGAGAACTAATGAATGAACATACCACAGGCATTAATCTTTCATTCTGCTTCCAGATTTTTTCTAGTGATCCATCCAATGTCTGAACATCCATTATGTAAAGCAGGATAATAAGAAACTGAAGCTTATTTTAGAAGCATCAAGTACAAGTAAGGGAACAGCCCTGAGGTCTCATTTATAAAGCAGTGCATATGAAGAAGTGTACACAACTTCCCATGCAAACGTTGTGATTTATAAAAGAAAACTTGACGCAAAAACTTGCGCATATTTATGGCAATGCTGGTCAATGCATAACAACAGTTTGGAGAAATTAGGGAATGACAACACCCTTGATCAAGCAGGGAAATGCAACCAAACCAACTAAATTTTATTTTAAAAGAGGACAGAGCCGACTATACTTCCTTAGAAAACTGGTGTCCTTCAACATCTGCAATAAGATGCTGCAGATGTTCTATCAGACGGTTGTGGTGAGTGCCCTTTTCTACGCGGTGGTGTGCTGGGGAGGCAGCATAAAGAAGAAGGACGCCTCATGTCTGGACAAACTGGTGAGGAAGGCAGGCTCTATTGTAGGCACGGAGCTGGACAGTTTGACATCCATGGCAGTGCGACGGGCGCTGAGCAGGCTCCTGTCAATCATGGAGAATTCACTGCATCCACTGAACAGTATTATCTCCAGACAGAGGAGCAGCTTCAGCGACAGACTGCTGTCACTGTCCTTCTCCACTGACAGATTGAGGAGATCATTCCTCTCCCACACTATGCAACTCTTCAGTTCCACCCGGGAGGGTAAACGTTAACATTACACACAGTCTGTTTAACCTGCATTTTTATCACTCTTTAATTTTCTTTTTTTTATCAGTATGCTGCTGCTGGAGTATGTGAATTTCCCCTTGGGATTAATAAAGTATATATCTATCTATCTATCTATCTATCTATCTATCTACCTATTGTGGTAGCCAACCCGGACACAGACAGGCAGCCACGTTCATGTCACCCACAACATGTTTATTTACACTACTATATACAAGTAATAAGTCCCACACAACCCCAAAGTCCTGGCCAACACACAACAATGCCTTCTCTCTTCAGGCCACCTCCTTGCCTCCTCCAGAGACCTTGTCCTCTTCCACCTGACTCTAGTCATTGTATGAAGGGAGGCGGCCCCTTTTATGCTGCCCCGGATGTGCTCCAGGTGTGTCCCGGCAATCTTCCACTGACACGCCCCAGTGTGGCGGAAGTGCCAGCTGCATCCCTGGAAGCACTCCGGTGGGTGTCCCTGCTCCTCTTCCCCCCAGCACTTCCGGGTGTGGCAGAAGTGCTGAGGTCCAGGGCTCCAAAGGCATAGAGGCACTTTCTGGCGGTGACCACGGGCCCCTACAGGGTTGAGCTTCAAAGCTCTGTACCCGTGGTCCCCAAAGGTACCAGGGTGATCGCCCTCACATGATCTGGGGAAGTTGTAAGCCCTCCACTGGTCCTCCTTGGCATCTCGGCTGGGTCGCTCCCCCCACCCATCTCTGACACTATCTATCTATCTATCTATCTATCTATCTATCTATCTATCTATCTATCTATCTATCTA